>FLMG01002184.1:44305-126973 GCA_900088475.1 Hyphochytrium catenoides
AGATAAACTCTTGACTAAGCAGTGGCTTAGTCTGATCGTGATCTGTTCTCAGCTTGTTGCCATTGTTAAGTAGAGCGTACAACCCATCCCTGAGCTTCTACTGTACCAAGTCCACGCGTAGACTTGGTGGGCTATTATTATAGTCCTTTGAGAAGTCAAGTCCCTACCCTCGAGACTCATTCGATGGAGGGCAAAGGTCCGCAACAAACCGCCTTTTGTGAGTCGCTAAAGGGTAGGTTTGCCCTCCAAGCCAGGAGTGAGGCTGGACAAGTAATCGAGACCTTCCTTACTTTTATTGGCGATAGCGACTTCCACACTTAGGCGGTGGCATTGATAACGAAGCCAACTTTTCACGGTGTCATCTTTGCTGATAGCTCACGTACCACAGTGTCACTTTAATGGACTTAAGTTACGGAAACTTGTATATGCGCTAGTCAAGTTATGTCTACGAGTTAAACTGCTAGATATTTTGTCATGTTTGGGTTATGGTGGTCATTGCAAACAGTAGTAAGTAACGGAGAAAAAATATACCGGGCTGCTGCTACTACTGCACCCAACCTCCTCCACGCTGCTGCAGACTAGAGCCAACACGTCTAGCAAAACAGCTAAGAGGCTAGCGTTCACAACTGTCTGAGGTGGACACGTTCACTCACTGTGACATTGTCTTTTCCCTCAATGGAAGCGACACCTCCTAGAAGAACGTGGTCCTTCCAGAGGAGATATGACTTTCTTCACAATCGCTCGTTCCCTCACTTCCCGATTCCTTGCCCATCATGCCCCGCCTGATGATATCGCATTACCAATGGAATCCTCTTCTCGTCTATACGTTTACTTTAACTTTCTGTTTTTCTTCATCATGCCTTTATTTCCTCCTTCTCCATAATAAATGCCACCTTTCTGCCTTCTTCATCCTGGGTTCTGTCGTACTGACCACTGTAGAGCCTACCAGAATGCTTTGCTGCTGCCTCGGAAGGACTACCTAGGTCACTAGTTCTACTCCCGTGGTGCCATACAATTTTCCTTTATTATCAACGGCTGCACGGTAGTGTAGGCTCTTATCAGTGTTAGACCAGTAGTGTTCCTGTAGTGGTGGTGTAAGTAGCCCATCAACACTAACATTCATGGGATGGTATATTCTATTGTGCTGAGAGAACGGTAGAAGAAGTTCTCCGAGTCCCCAAAACGCCTTCGAGCTCAGGTTCCTTCTATTTGAAGGGAAAAGCAGTGATATATGTTAGATGGCTTCATCACGTTCGTTCTCTGCAGCCTGCTCACAAGTACATTACTAGTAAGTGGAGAGGGCGGGCTCATAAACATGCGGAGCCACATGAGGTAAATAACGAACGTCCACTGGAAACACGAAGAATGCATACTATTATTATTAGCCAGCCCGATGGTGAGAAAAAGTAGCGTCTTCTGCGACAGTACAATGGAGCTGTGGCAATATATAGCAAGTTGGCAACAGAACGGACTGACCTTCCGAGATGAAAGGTAGTTCTAAACTATCAGAACACAAGGAGTCAGGCTCGGGGTCGTCGCTAACAGAATCCAGTGTAGTACAAAGATTATGACAAGAAGCCAGGGGCTATATTGCTTCTAATGGGTTGTTGTCGGAATATGAAAGAAAGAAAGACGCTTCCAGTGGAGCTCATGTTTTATCAATCATCGATCACCCATGTGAGGCGTCACCTTCTGACTGTTAGAAAGTGGTCTTGCAAACAACTCGATCGGAAGCTGCTCTAAAAATGACACTTCGTATGGATAGAAGTATAGAAGTACTACTGGGTTGGCGTCCTAGGTCTTTCCGTTGAATAGCCTCCTCCAATGTCTAGGGCATCCCCCGCCGACCCTTGACGCTTTTGTCGAGGAGCATGCCTGCCCACAGCTCTACCCGCCGTTAACTATGGTGATATTCTAGTTATAGGAGGGTACTCCTCATCTTTTCTCTTATTACTAACAACCGTCGTCGTATCTTGTCTAATACTGCTGGGACGCCAGAATGGCTACATGCTGCGACAATGTTTGGGTGGAAGACTACCTGCATGCATCAAGAGAGAGGGCCATTCCTCCTTTCACTCTCATGACATACAAACCAGAGGAAGGTTTTGGCATTATGTGGAAAGGAGAAATTCTGATTTGACGTCGTTTCTCCTCGCCGTTGAGGCAGGGCTTACTTCCAGAGCGTAGAGGTCGATTGAGTTCTTCTCGCCTGTCCCGTTCTAGTGCTATCAGCTATCAGTCGCCTACCGCGTTTGTTGCTCTGTGAGACTGCAGCAAATCTGCTCCCCTTCTCCTGGTCACATTGAGCTTCAACAAGGTTGGCCACTTTCTGAAGGTGAAAAAAGAAAACCTGAATGTTAGGGCTTTCCGGACAAAGTCAAAATAATGAGATAGAACTACTAGTAGTGTTTGCCCATGGTGAGGGAATAGTAGAGTAGAAGAATAGGAGTGTGGGAGCTTGGGAGTGCGGTAGCAGGAACTGAACTAGTGCTGGTGATGGAGACAAGGAGAACCTCTATTGATGTTGCCTCTTCTTCTTCGTACGGTACAACGGTCGTTACCACCCACTGCTGGCGACTAGCGGCTCTAGTTGTTGGTCTTTCTATAAAATTGAGCAAGAAGCAGCGCTACTGCAGCAGGACTTCATCCTTGCCTTGTAGGAACCAACAACTAGGAAGCAGAGGATCATTATTCCTAGAAGAAGGCGAACCAGATGATGAGGAGGCTTTGATGAGGTCTGATGGAGCAGCACGAAGCAACCAGCAGCCATGGGCGATAGGTCACGCGCAGGAGGAGAAGAAGGATGAAGGGGAAGAAGAACGGACGAAAAATGACCTTCCTCTCTGCTTCTGAGACAGACGCATCGACACCTTCAGGCCGTGCTCACTGGCAGTAATAATGACAGGTTCTAAGTCACTCTTCACAGGGAAATCTGAGACTTCTAATGGCAGTGGTCACAATAATAGTGCTAGAGGTGGATGCAGCAGGAAGAGCAAGGTGAGACATTCGGATCTTCGAACCCCCACAAGCGCCTTCCATCGAAACATTAAGGAAAGGAAGGAGACAGAGGAATCTTTCTAAACATAGTACATTTAGTGTGCCTTTATTTATTTCAGAGGGAATGTAATGAAAACTATGACAGAGAGAGACGGTTCTTGGGTGTGTCTGTCTGGAGTTTCTGTGGCTCTGACAGGCGATCGAGAGACAGGGAAGGCAGAGAGTGCACGACCGCTGATCATAAAGGCGAACAAAGGCTGGCTTACCTCTTCACAGACAGAGCGCAAACGCTTCTTTCGTCCTAAACGTCATCACTTCATCTCATTCAGTCGCCAGTCTCCAGCACTGCAGTGGAAGGCAGGCAGGCAGCAGAGCTCTGAAACGAGACAAGGACAGCAAGGGGACATTCTGCTCTTTCCTCTTTTCCTTCTTCTGTTCTGTTCTTTGGGTTCTGCTGAGCATCCAGATCGCCAGTGGGGCCCACAAAAGAACAGGGTAGGAATTTCCCTTACGCTCATTTGCTAGCTCCTCTCTCTTTCTTTCGCTCAAGGGTTGTGCTGGCTAGAGAGCCTCCCGCTCGCTCTCCAAGCCTCTACTAATGAGACAGCTCTAAATAGCCGCATCATTATCATGTATATAACCTCCTCACCAAAGAGTAGAACTACTGTAGAAGAGAGTAGATCTAGTCATGTTGCAACAGTTCAGAGCGACCAGAGGAGAAATAATGACGCTCCGCATCTTCAAGTCATTTAAAGGCTGTGAGACTAGAGAGACAGACATGGAAGGAAAGAAAGGGAACGTACTGTCAAGTTCTTAAGGGTTCCTACTGTTACGGCTGGCCTTGGAGACGGAACAGACAGTCGCTTTCGCCACAGTGTGCACTTTAGATTATCCCTTTGACGGTCACGTGCATTGTGCCGACAAAGCGGCGCTACCCTAAAGCTTCTCTTCTGTCACTCCTTCTCCTCCAAGCCAGAAGTCACCTCGCCGTCTAGATCAAACTGCCACATTGCCACCGACCCTCTCTTATACAAGGTGGCTACTACTCTGAGTCTTTAGTCGTCTCACTCATCTCTGGACAATCTTCAGATAGCACGTGCCGACGCCATTATTGACCCGTAATAGAGTCTGAAGTGCTTTCTATCCAAGGATGGTGCAGGCGGTAGTGGACTGGTTCACGCCCAAGAGGCAGATGATCATCTTTGTGATCATCAACATCTTCAACTACATTGATCGCGGTATTGTGCCAGGTGCCCCTGAATACTTCACAGAATTTATCGAAGAAGTGAAGCAGACGGAGACAACCGGTGTGCTCTTTGGCCTTTTGACCATGGTCTTCATTATTGGCTATATGCTCGCCACATTGGTCTTCGGATACCTCTTGCGTTTCGTGCCCCCGATGAGAGTGATTGGCTACGGTCTGATTGTCCACGTAGCCTCACTCCTCATGTCTGGCTCAGCGTACTACGCCAACTCCTATGAGGTGCTGCTTATTGCCAGGTGTCTCAGTGGGGCGGGAGAGGCCGCTTTCTGCATTATCACTCCCGCAATCATCGACGACCAAGCTCCACCAGAAAAGAAGGGGACATGGCTAGCAATCCTCTTTGCGGCTATCCCTGTTGGTACTGCTCTCGGGTATGGGTATGGCAGCTTCGTATCAAAAGCTCTTGGCTGGCAGTGGGCTTTCTTCCTCGAGTCTCTTCCTTATTATCCTATGATTGTCTTCTGCTTCATGCTTGACGAACTCAAGCTGAATATGAGTGCAAAGGCCGCAGTTGGGGCCATTGGTGGTAAAAGTGGGGTGGATGATGAGCCACTTAGCGTTCGGAACTCTGGTTTGGGTTGCCGCGCGCATTTGGTTTCTTTAGATGCAGCACTTCCACGAGATTCCACCGAAGTAGTGGCCAAGGCCGTTGAGCTCGCTGATAAGTCTCAAGATGCACCTCAGCCATCCCTTTTGGTGGAGAGTAAGATCATCCTTACTACCCCGCTCTTTATGATCTCCGCCTTTGGTCAATCAGCGACAACAGCCTTCGTTGCAGGACTCTCGGTCTGGGCTCCGCTCATTGTCAGACAGCTCCAGTTCACTGATTCTCAGGAAACTGCTTCACTCATGGTGGGAGGTATCGCCCTAATTGGCGGTCTTGTGGGAACCCCTCTTGGTGGATTCCTTGTGGACAAGTATGGAGGTAATGACAACGCGACAAAGCTGAAATCTTCTGTGGCGCAGCTTGCCGTGATTGCGGTGGTGAGCACCGTCTTCTTCCTCATCCTGCCCTGGGTCAGCAGCATTATTCTTTTCTTCATCCTCTCGGTGATTGGCCTCACTGTTATCATGTGCAACATCTCTCCGTGCACTGTTGCCTACTTGTATACAGTTCCAGCAAGAAGTAGAGGCTTTGCCATGGGCATTGCCACCATGATCATTCACTTGTTCGGTGATGTACCAGCGCCCGTAATCATCGGTGGAATCAAAGACCTTCTTGCTCCTCCTTCCACTATCATTGGCGAAGAAGGGAAGGATAAGATCTACAGTGAAGAGGGCATTAGGGGCCTCAGATGGACTCTATTTATCCTTTCTTGCTGGATGTTCGTTGCAGTTTTCTTCTGGGTGCTGGGGTACTTTGTATTCATGAAGCAACTTCGCCAGCATGAAGCACAGCAGAATCAGTCAGAGTTGGTCGTGGATAAGGAAGGACACACCCCCGACGCTAAGTATACTGAGAACACGGTCTAAGCGAGCTCTAAGACTACCTTATGTCTTCTGGGCGCTGAACTTGCACCGGATCTCACTCTCTACCCGCACCGCTTGGCATAGACCTGTGTAGAACTAGCTAATCATCAATCCTATCCTATAGAAATCTCACTATTACCGCCACTTCGATTGCAACTCTGGTCCTCTTCAGCGCCACAACTGCCTCGCCTTAAGGGAAGACGGGTGTAACTGCACAATGGTCTTGACAGCTTTCGTAGGACTTTACCAAGCATCTAGCTCTAACTGCAAACCGCCCGCAATCCCATTGCCATCCTTTCCCTGTAAGTCCTAGCACAGCATTCAAGGATAACCTCCACGATTGACAGATCGTCCACAGCTCCGATGAATGCGCGAACGGGTAGGCAAATGACTAGCATACGTGACTAGTATTAGCTTATCGGATGAGCTCTTCTCTGCAGGCCTTGGGTTTCTTTCGTCTTTCCTGCTCCTGACGCCGCAGAGAGACCTCCTCTGTGTCTCCCTCATCATGATGCACGTTAGCGGCCCCTTGGGGCTGAGGGGACATTGCTTGAGAAGCGCGTGAATAATGTCGTTACAGAATCTTCATGCTCCTTCACCTACGGAACGGTGACATGATGGCGCCGTAGGAAGCCCCGCAACCAGCAACAGCCCCGTAGAAGAAGTTCCTACCGGAGGCAAGCAACAGACAGACAGCCTCATTACCACCTGTCAGTCAGGAGAAGAGTCAGAGATCGCTAAGGTCAGGTCAGTGTAGATAGAGCCTCCTGACTGAACATTCTCTAACAGGAGCAAGAGATTTAGTTAGAGTTGTCTACGAGTGCAGCCCAAGTTGCGCAGTGTTTCCATGTGGAGGACCAACATTTTGGCGTAGATCTATTCCTTCGTCAGTGAAGCGCCTTTCTGGTCGGTCTTGCAGGCCCACAGACCGTTCTTCCGAGAAATGGACCTACTGAGCTATGATCCTGCGGAGGTGTTCAGTCTCGCAGTAGCAGGATGCCTGGTCCTCTCGGAGTTTCATGGCTTTACAGGCACGATGGGGCCATTAACCCTCGTGCTCAGACTCCTAAGTGACACTGTTTTTGCCCTTGAGTCCTGGGCTTCAAGAGCTCTATCTCTACCGTCCAACTGTCGCGATGAACTCTTCCAAATCCTTTGCATATTGGTATGTATCCTCTATAAATCTGCCAGTCCTCTGCCCCTGCAGTCCTTTGTTCCCTGGTGGTTCTGGTGTCTCTCTATGGTAGGACACATCGTAGGCTCGTCTTGTCGAGAGCTCTCTTGCTGTCACATGCTATGCCTCATATCTCCATGCTTAACCTATTTGTCTTTGGCATCCAGTACTGACCACGTCATCATGCTCGCTCAGTATAATCTCATAGGCGTTCCCTTCCGCGCCTCGACGGGTAGTGGCTTACGTCTTTCGTTCTTGCTATTGGACTGCGTGGTAGACATCATCTTTTTTCGCAGCATCTTTAATTCAAAGGTTCGTCTGTCGACTTAGTCTTTCAGGAAGAGACAATCCGAACTCAATCATCTGCACGCCAATCTCTATAATCACAGATCCTGACCAAGCTTTGCCCGCCAGCTTTCTTCAACAATGTAACGACTATCATCTTCACCGACACCGCCAAGGAGAAAGAGAGCATTACTCTCAACTTGCTGGCCGTCCTTGCCGCTGCTATACCTGTTGATAGCCTCTTCGGCATCTACAGAGTCTTTGAGCTCTCCCTGACAGGTAGGAGCACCCTTCACCTTCACGCAACAGAGAGGGACTAACTATAAAACAGGACAAATTTTTTCTATGACAAGCCTCGGTCTGTTATCCGAGTTCTACCTAACGAGGGGTTTCCACAAGTGAGGACCGAACGTTATGTCTGTCAGTTGCAAGGTTCTCAATGGTTACGCCTCTACCTGTAGGATGTTAGCGATTGTTCTGCTGCCAGACACCTTCTCTTCGTTGCAATCTAAGGTGGCATCTCTGACGACGCTTCGGTTGAACGAGATGATGGTTTACCTCTTTCTCCTTTACCATTTTACCGGCTGCGCCTGGCTGGCTCTTGGCCAGGTAGAGAAGGCTCTTGTTACTATCCCCTCGTCACTTGTATCTGATCTGCCAAGTTGTTCAACTTACCGCGAGATAGATAGAGGGCTTTGGAGCCAACTCTTTTGTACCGCCTGAACCATTAAGAGCAGCCACACCCTGGACCAAATACTTCTACGCTCTTCACTGGGCCATCTTCAAAGTGAGTCCCCCTAGCTTAGGATCAATGACTACGCGTGAAGCTTGACATTTGGCTCATCGCTCTTCCTTGGCCTCCCTTAGGTTGAAGAGTCTGAGCCAGCTACCCAGCTGGAGAGCATTTTTAATTCTATCACATATGCGCTGATGGGTCTGGCCAACGTCACACTGGTTGGACAGGTACGTCCAACCTCGCGGCTCGTAGGGTCCAAAAGTACTGATTTGACAAATTCCAGGTCGCTGCTTACATTGCAAACAGAGACAGCACGATGCAGGACTTTATGGAGAGAGTGGAGAGGGCAGAGGAATACATGGAGATTATTCAGCTACCACCCGATTTGAGGGAGAGAGTTCAGCGTTACTATCGGTACCTATGGAGCAAAGACAAAGGCAAGCAAAGAGATGATGAGAGTGTATTGAATGACCTCAACATGCACCTCAGACAGGAAATAAGGTGGGAACTTTGCTTCTCCATAGCTTGCTCTTGTTACCTCCAGCTGACCCAAGACCGTAATGAAAGGTACTTTCTAAATGGAAGTATCCTAAGACAAGTCTCCATGTTCGCAAACTGTCCGGAAGGCTTTATTCGGGAGCTTGTGAATCTCTTAGAGCATCAGACCTTTGGTCCTGACGAGTTCATTGTCCGGAAAGGAGAGATCGGTGTGTTCATCGGTAGATGTCATTTTTACCCCTGCTTAGGTTTGACTGCTTTTGGCTTGGTCGGTTTCAGGTCGCGAGCTATTTCTGGTACGCAGCGGTCGAGTGCGAGTCGTAGATGAGAACGGCGATAGTCTCAATGAGATGGGTGCCGGGCAGTTCTTTGGGGAGCTCGGTTTGATATTTAGCATATCAAGACAAGCGTCCGTCCAAGCTGTGACATTCACTGATATTTCGGTCCTTTACTATGAGAAGGTCAGACACAACGCGTATCGATTGGCGTCCATCGAGGTTTTTTCTTCCCTTTGTATGTCTTACTGAGTACTCTCTTCCATAGCTTAAGTGCTGCCTGGACGACTATCCCGCGGTATTCGACGACATTGTGGAAAGTACGAAGCAGCGGCTATTGGATCATCAGTACTTCGGACTTACTTCGGATGTAGCCAACCTTGAGGTAACCTAACCCTAAGGGGTAATGTGCTGCCCTGCATTCATTAGTAGCCATCCTTCTGCCTGCGTCGCCCTCGTTTCCTGCAGACTCGACTTCGGCGTCATGGTTCATGCATAGAAGAGGCTGGATCCAATGACGATGCTAAGTCAGAAGCACCAGTGCAGTCAATGCCGCTTGAGCTGGCTTCTCCCCCTTCTCCTCCCAACAAAGTAGCTAAGCCAACACTCTTCACCTTTGTGCGCGACCGTCTCCTTCACCAGCCGCCGTCAATAAGCCTGAGTGAACCAGTGCTCCCAGCTCACACAGCAGCCACTCCAAAGAAAAATGAGAGTTTCAACGAGGGACCAGAAGATGAGTAGGTGATCCTAGGTTCAACACTTATCGGACTGTACCGTAGCAAGACGTTCACGCTACTAACTCTTTTGCAGTTTTATGACGCGTGGGCGTTCGACCACCTTGGAGTCAATCACTTCGCTCCTCTCGGTCCCGAGCAAGGGTCCTAGCCGCAGTTCTCACATCTCGGCACACTCGGGCTCCAGCACAAGCAAAAGAGGTAGAGAAAAGACGTCAGCTCCTAAAGGATGTTGCTAATAGCTGCAACTGTCTACTCTGTGACAGGCAGCCTAAAGAGCTACAACGATTTAGAGCTAGCAGCTGCCCTGCAAGAGGCACCACCATTGAAGGAAACCGTTAGCAGAGCGATCAGGTGTGGCCGGTCAACAGTGTTCTCGCATCTATGTGGTCTCTATTTATACTCTTCCAAGGCTGCGGTCGTCTCAACTTGTCCTACTTCTTGCTTCTTCTCTGGTATCGTATACTTGACGCCTTCCCAACATTCTATCCGCCTTGATAGGCTCCGCACTTCCTGTTCTGAGGGACTCAACGAGCCCTTTCCGGACGATGGTAGCCGCTTGTCAGTTGATGACATGCTCAAAATTCCTCAACGTTCGAGCTCTAGACGCGATTTGCGCCGTTCATGCTCGACACACAGAGCGACTCGAGGACAAAGTCTAGAGCGTCATTCTTCCCAACAAAGCGTGACCTCCATCCAGTCCATAGGCAGGTGTGGAGCTGTACAGGAGCAGTGAGAGAGACCTTTGCTCCCGAGATCTAGATATTTATCCTCATAACGCTTGACATCTTTCTGAACTTGGCAATTCAAACCTCTCTTATGTTCCATCAAAGCTCAGTACTGCTGAATAGAGATCTTACTCTTGTGCTATCCGTAACCCAGATCTGGCGGATCTCCTGCCGGAAGTCCAATCAGCAGGCCATGCAGCCTGAACACGAAGCGGTCACTCACATTAGAGCAACCTGCTCTCGACGCCACATCAACAGGTTCACAGTCAGATCTGTAAGTAGTCAACTTTGAAATGCACATTTGCTACTTCCGGTACTCAGCGTTCTCTCCCTTGCTAGAGCTGTGGCCTTAGGGCTATCGCCGCCTGTAGATCAGCAACAGCGGAGCTCTATGACTTCAGGAAGTACGCTGCCCCCGACAGGAAGTGCATGGAATGTGGAGCCTAGAACAGCCCAACGGGAGGGACACAACCAGGCGGCAGCCGAATCGGCCTCGATGCCGGACTTGATTGTCCCAAAGGTTAAAAAAAGTCGCCCTTCGTCTCCACTGCTAGGTCTTTCTTCCTCTCCACTGCTAGGTCTTTCTTCCTCTTTTTGAGCATAGTACAGTCTGAACATTAACGCATTGACTCTGTGGACAGCTCGTTAACGTTTCACAATCGCCATCTAAGGCTGAAACGGCGGATGGAGCACTGAAGGCGTCTCTACTGAAGGTCGGGAAGGAACAAGCCCAGCGGTATCTAGAAAGCCAACGCCAAGTGATAGAGGCGCTCATGCAACAAGCATTTGAGCAGGGCTTTCTGGCCGGCGTGAAGAGCAGCACACAGTTTCAAACTCCTAGTCCTTCTGAAGTTACCCAGCGAAGGTCTGAAAAGATTAATTTATCAGGGATTGAGACTACGTCAGATACGGCTGGCGGAGCTTCTAAAGAAAACGGTCTTCAAGCAGCCACGCTTCCACTGCCAAGATCATAGAGGAACGCGCTGAAGATAAAGAGGACACAGATAATGCCAGCTATCGACGTTGCTCTACCGATAGTATAGCTTCAGCTGACGAGGCGACAAGCACTTAGGCAGCCAGACTAGCAGTTTGGCTACACCAGCGGAAACACTTACGTTCCGCATATTAACCAAACGAGTATCTCTACTAAGAAGCTAAGTAGACGAGGATCTTTGGCCCACCTATTACATACCAGCTATCCACCAGTTCGGCGTCTTTAGGGTCAGCCAGACGCCGTTGAGAGGAGAGAAGAGCAACTCATTCCGGTTAGGTTGCAGACATACTGACAGCAATAGTTGGAAGAGCAAACCTGAGTAAGGAACAACAATGAAAGGCTCCTTCTCAAGGGTTCTCACAACCTCTAGAGACATGATGGGTGGAAGAAATGTTAGGGTCGTGAAGGTTATGGTTATTGATAATAATGAGATTGGAGCTGGTCACGGTGCAAGACAGAAGCACAGTGGACATTTGGAAAGCGAGAGCCTTACAGCGGCCCCATCGTGAAACTCTAACCAGCGACGAACTGCATGCGTTACTTTATGGAGAAGAGACACAATGACAGGAAGATTGGACCCTAGGGAACTACTATGGAAGATACGTGCACAATGTCTATGTCAAGAGGGAACTGGAAGGAACAAGAGGAGAAGCTCTTTCTATAGAAGAAGAAGAAGAAGAAAGAAGAGGGGAGGCGGTCGCCGAGCGACATGCGCGTCGGCAACCAAACACAAAAATTATGCCGTGGAGTTACCCCGAAGGGCAATCCTGGACTATTACAGCGCCAGAGTGCAGGGCCTGCTCCAGTCCATGTCAACTGCCTGCTTGATCACAGTCGAGCACCGACCAGGTAAGTATGCTCTAGATCCTGGAAGGGCTGGCTGTTTATGTACCATCAACGGATCCCACAAGCTGGAGTCAATCGAAGGTAATCCGATTTTACTGAATACGGTGTATTTTATTACATATGTGGTACGCCCTATTCCCGATATGGCAATCAAATGGTAACAGAGCTTGTGTCCTGCTACAGTAATACAAGAGGCCTTTTTAGTTATAGAAGGCCTTATTCAGTTCTACTAGCAAATGCGTTTCTCTGTCTCTTCAAGGGCTGATTGAGTCTGCAGCAGAAGATCTGTCTCGGCTTTCTTATGAAATGGCTTGCGGTTCGGGACGATGGTGGTGGTCAAGAGTTGGCGTTGACTTGCTATTCCGCTACGAGGATGCTGGGCTAGGAGTCGATGTTTGACTTGACAGGTCTATGATATCTGTCTAGCAGTAGGCCCCGATGTTTGGCACATCAAATCTGCTAAAGAAGGCTTCAGAATTGGCTGCAAAAGCCAGAGAATCTGCCGCGGAGCTCGCTCAGAAGGCACAAGCCGAAGCCAGCCATGTAGCTGAGATAGCAAAGGAGAACTCACATAAGCTGGTTTTGCTGGCTGAAGAGAAGGCCAAAGCGGTAAGAGAAGGTTGCCATATGACTAATATTCAGTACTCTAAGTACCTGTTGAGGATATCTCAGCTCCAAGAAGAAGCCAAGGCATCACATCGGCAGTTCCTGGAGGAAAAGGCAAAGTATACCCAGCCAGAAACACGATCTCTACGGTCAAGATTGCCGTGGGAGCCTGTAGAAGAGGTGCCCGTCTAGCACGTCTGGTGGTGCACCATGTGGACATCCTCACACCCTTATCCCTCTTCAGGACGACGCCGTTTTTGCCGACATTGCCAAGGAGAGAATCCTGCTTCTCTCATGTGACGAGAAGACCTTTCTGGAGGATCCTCCTGGCGTTGAAAGCTTTAACTTTGATATTGAGGAGTATATCGAGGTCTGTGTGAAGCTCATGGAGATCGATGAGAACCTCCGAAACCAGCAGAGAAGGTTATCCTTAAAGGTGCCAGAGACGAAGTTCTGGAAAAATTACTTTTTCCGATGCCAGGAGATAAGGGTACGTTGGGCTAAGCTGAGTAGCCCCTTACCGTCAGGACTAGTTCGAGACCTTTTATTTATACATTGCTTATGCCTTATCTTTCACAGCAACAGGTGGGCCTGTTGGCTCTTCCCTCTCCCGAAAGAGCGAAGTCCAAGAACACTGACGAGAAGTTAGTCTCTGATACGATGGGCACTTCTCAGAGTGCAACCCCACTTCCAGTACCCCCACACCAAGCTAATGTCGTCGAGATGCCAGAGAGCCTTCCCACCAGCGCTCTACACCAAAGAGATTTGGCTACACCGGAGGGAGAGAGCGGAGTGGTACATACGAACGGAACTCCATCTCTGACCGAGACGGGGAACCCTTCAACGGACATAGCTCGGGTTAGTCTTGGCGACTCTTTGGACCTTGAAGAGTTGGAAGGAATAGATGGGGGACTGCTTGAAGGCAGTCTGGACGGCGAACTGAATGATGAGCTAGAGGCCCAGTTGGCTATGGAGCTCAAAGCTCTTGAGGACACAAAGCTATCTTAATATAAGCCTTTACTTTATGAATGAATACTGCTTTTTACACTACGGCATTAGTCTCACTGTTAGGTCCCCGAAAAACAGGCTGAAGGTCGGGATCGCCAGTGGCTCGGAAGAGAGCTCCGCCTTCTTGCCAGCTTCGGAGCAGAGCCAACTGCCCTATAAGCTCCGGGGCCGGGTTAGCGTGGAAAGGAAAAATTCTACGGAATGGCACCGAAGCAGGAGGTATGGCCAGATATCTCCGTGCAACGTAACAAAGAGATGGGTAATCAATGGTCCGCTTCTGCCACCAGTCAATGCAGCTTGAGTCAGCGGTGTAGCCCTCGGTGGGCAAGCCTAGGTACTGGGCTAGCTCTGGCCCATAAGGCAGACTTGGCGTCGATGCCTGAGGTTGCTTGAAACTCCTTGGTTCCTCGTCCTCACTCTCATCCTCGTCCGAAGAAAAAAAGTCGGTTCCCTTAGTAGGTGGAGGGGGACCAGAAGGCGGTGGCTGAGGCATGCGACGCTGAAGAAGCTCTTTTTTTAGGGCCTCTTGCACCTCCTTTTTCTTATCTTGGCTCACAAACTGTAGGTTTTTGAAGCGAGCATCAAGCAATGATGCTATCAGTGCTGGCATGTCCGGTTCCTTACAATTTTCAAGCCGGGCCAGCAGGGTCTCCGCTAGCTTCAGAGCCAAACCGGACTTTCTCTTTGTAACGCTCTTCACCTTTTTACCGAGCTTGACAAGGGTAGGCACCACCAGGGAAAAGCTACCATTGTTGGGGTCTTGAAGCATGTTTTGTGCTGACGAAACCAAAGCAAAAAGTTCTGCCATGTCGGTCAACGCCTCCACCTCTGAAGGGCTCGGAAGAGATGCTAGCACCCGGCTGGCCTCTAGTCCGCTTTCCCCCTCGCTCTCCTTATGCAACTTTGAAGTTAGCACCGGAAGGGCGTCCTTTAGCTGGCAAAACTGACTAAGGATAGCTTGGATGGAGAGCCAATCGTAGGGATAGGCAGAAGCTAATCTGTTGACAAGGTCGGGCAGCAGTCTATTAATGATGCCATCGCCGCGGATCAGGGTGAGGACGCTTCGAAGTTTATCCACCAGTTGTGCAGCCTCTTCCATCTCGTTGACCGTTGCTTTCAGCGTGTCTTCCAGCCATCTGGCGGTGCATGCAATATGGGAAAGGTGAAATCTATCCAGCTTCAAGTCGTACTGTTTGTCAGTTATCAGCATATCAACCTTACCCTGAAGTCCCCAACGTTCAATAGCGATTCCCACCTCGAAGGATAAGTCATCAGGGTTTTGTGAAGATGCTATGCCAGCCACATGGAGGATGTAAGATCGTGACCGCAAGTGCTCATTTAGCCAATGACCACCAATAGCAACGTAGTGCTCGAGTTCGCCTAAGGACCACACGTCCAGCGACAACTGCACTTGGGGCTGGTACCTCAGCTCCTGGACAATGGCCCTCTTGCATCTTTCGTAAGCTTCATAAATGGTGGAGCTTACAACAGAGGAGGAGGGAAGAGAAAGTCGAGGATTAATGGACCCCATCCAGTTCTGGAAGACGAAGCTGTCAGTAAGAGAGACAGGCAGCGCCTCCAGCACGAGTAGTTCAGCGAGTTCATCAACATAGAGCTTGTTGGTCCGTTCATCAAACTTCTTAACCGTGCGCACGTCGACTCGCGGACGAATCTGATGCCTTGACTTAAGGTGGCGGATAAAGTTTGATGTACCGCTATGAACGGTCATCGTGTGATCACACAATGTGCATCGAGCCTTCTTCCCGTCACTGCCATCCACCAGCTGAAAGTATTCCCAGGTGAAGCTCTTTGGCTGAGCACCAGAAGATAGGCTTCGCTTAGGGGTGCCTCCTGGTCCCTTTCCACTTTGTTGCTCGCCATCACTAGTTGTACCATCGTAGACATCCTGCGGTGCACCACCGTAAGAAGTCCTTCTTGCAGGCTCATTCCGACGCTTTCTCTTCTTCGCCCTTTCACTTTCGCTTGCGCCGGTGGAGGAGACAGTGGGAGGCTGGACTTCCTGGCCCCAGATGCTTCGGCCCTGCACCACTCTTTGACTCATCTTGCCCTCTTGCAACGGGCACAATGTAGCCTCCCTGCAGTCTTTAGAACTGAAGCGCCCCAAGCTGCGAGAATGTGCTCTAGAACTAAACTAGTTGAAGCTTCCCTTAGCTCTTCTGATGAGTTTTTGAAATTTGTGCTCTACTCGTAGGAGGTCAGTCTGTTCTGAGATCTCAAGTATTTGAAGTCTCGAGTGCTGAAGCTTCAGAGACTGTTGGTGCCCGCTATCGGAGGCGGGGATGCCTCAAAGGTTGAGGAAGCTCTCAACGGCTGGTCTCGGGTTCCCTGGGCCTGCCCACCCCCGAGGAAGCTATGGTAATTATGCAGTCTTAGGACAGGACGGCACCCACCCACCCACCCAACACAGGTGACTCGGCTTGCAAAGGCTCGAAAGCAGAAAATCCAAGTTCCATTCATCAGACGATTCGGAATATGTTAGAATACTGCATGCGAATTCTGGATTCGGCAAAAAGAGTTGTGCCTGTTCAGTATAGTACGGACATCGCACGAACATCCCGACGTCGCACAACGTACATGACGTAGTAACAGTGGTTTTCTATGAAGATTATATCAGGCTAAGTATTACCTTAGCGTTTTTCTCTGGGACGTTACAGAGCATCATCGCCCAGCTCGATGAGCCATCATCGGAGGGCAAGAGCTTCGTCATGAGAATGGCAGGGAGAGCAGGCAGCAGGCTGCCCAAGAGGTCAGCAGTCACTCCGGAGTATGGGCGATCTACATTGAGAAGTGGCCGCTTTACCCCTTTCAGACTCCATCCCAAGCTCCTCAAAGTCTATACTCTCAAGAAGACCCGGGGCCTGGGAACATGGACGTTGGAGCTTGACGGAGATTGTTGGCGGCCGTTTAAGATTGAGGTTTGAGCGCTACCGCGCTACCAGGAGGAGTATACCTCGGCAGACGAATTGACTATAATGGATATCAAGACGCTGAAGTTTGAAGTGCTGGACGCGGAAGCATGCGTATCCTTACAACTACTACTCAATACTAACTTCTCACCATCCCGTAACCTAACCGCAAGAAGCGCTCCTTAACTCGCCTTCCATAGCGCAAGGTCCTTGCAGAAGGAAGCTCAGACTCTCTAACTCTTGACGTTCACAATCGAGGGATTCGAGAGATTAACAATCTCGCAGAGGTAAGGAGTCCCTCTCGCCATTGAGAATCATACAAGCTAACTCTTATGCCTCCCCATATTGAACAGCTCCCAAACCTTCGAAGCCTTGATGTATCCTTCAATGAGCTTGCTTCCTTGAGAGGCATCAACAAACTAAAGGAGCTTCGTGAGCTGAAAGCGTATCACAATCGTCTAGCATCCACGGACGGCCTTCAAGAGTATGCTAGAGACATGTGGTTGATGGTCTCCGACATGACCCTGACCCCTTCCGCCATGCAGGAACAGGATGCTGGAGATGCTCTATCTGAATGACAACCACATCCGAACGATGTCGGAAGCTTTGCTGTCGCTACGAGCGCTAAGATTTCTGCGGCTTGATAAGAATGTGATTGGACGTATCTCGGGGCTAGATGGCTGCCGAAGTCTCACATACTTGGACCTTAGCCAGAATCGGCTTTCAAGTCTTGAGGTTAGGCTCCACGTTTTCTTTGAACAGTACGTTCTTAAGTCTCAAGCCTCTCATACCACCGTCAGGGGTTGCAAAGTTGCTCTTCGCTGGAACAGCTAAACGTGAACGAGAATCAGATTCAAGACCTTTCTCCCTTGAAGAACCTTAAGCAGCTGTCAGAGCTTCAGGTCTGTGGGAATCTCCTAAGGCATGTGAACGGGATTGAACATCTTCGGAGTCTTTCGGTAGGTAGAAGGCTTGTTTACTTTTCAACTGGCAATTGGCCTAGAAGTAAGGCTTCCGTACAAGGTGCTGCGCATTAGCAGGAATCAGCTACCCTCGCTGAAGTGCTTCCCAATCATGCCAGCGCTTACTGAGCTCTATGTGGACCGAAACCAGCTTATAACGCTTTTAGCGGCCGGGGAGCTGTTTCCAAAGGTAAGCTTTCCTCTACATTAGTCTGGGGATGTCAAGAAAGCAACAAATACTAAGTGTGCTGGGCTGCAGCTTGACATTTTAGATGCCTCGAACAACTTGATCATGGACCTTCAGAGTGTTGCCAGCCTTAAGGCATTGGACGAGATTCACCAACTCTGGCTCACGGGGAACCCATGCAGCAAGACAGAGAGGTCTGTCAATTAATTTGAAAGAGCGATAATGCCTTTCCATGGTTGGACGCGTGACTGAGCACTTCGCCTTGTGTCTATTATCTGTTGTTTGGTGTGTCTTCAAATGTGTAGTTACTTTAAGGACGTCAAGACAATTCTTAAGAAGCTGCAGTTCCTTGACGACCACGAATATGGCGCAGATGGTACAGCTGTGCCTACTGCGGCAAGCAGACCAGGATCTGCTGCCATAAGACCAGGGTCTGCATCCAGCCGCGCAGTCGGTGAGTAAACGGTCTTCGCTTCCTTCTTGGCCACCAACTGAGCAGTTGCTTCTCTCGTCACCTCTGGTCTGCCACGAGTAGCTTCAAACAGGCCAGGGTCCTCTAAGGGACGTACTGGAACAACCCACTCTCAAGGGAGTTTGTCGGCACGATCGGATGGGAGCGACAGCATGTCCATCCCCCTTTTTCGGTCCGGAACATCGAGAATTGGTGCGTATATCAACTGCTGCTTATGTTGCTTGCAAATTGGTGTTAATCTTGCCATCTAGGTCCTGAGATGAAGCTACTGTCGGCTGAAGAGCTAGACCAAAAGGTCAGTCGGATGAAGGAGAGTTTACGCTCAGCAAGATCCAAGGTAATAAGAGACGAATAGCTTCACTTCGACTATCGAAAGGGTCTAAAAGCTACCTGTCAGCTTGACTGTCTCCTAAGTCCAAGAACCCACGGAACCAAAGAGGAAGAAACTTCTCTTAACACGGTTAGATATTCGCGTTCTCACGAGTCGAGAAAGTCATTCTCTCGGGAATCGACGCTTGGAACGGCGAAACGGACAGAAGACGGGAGTGATAGAAGGATAGTGACGAAAGCGGATGCAGGGACAAATCCAATGTCTCCTACAAAACGCTCTGAAGTACCCCGGTTGCCGGTGGAAGGCATAGCCAATAATGAAGATGAGCGGCAACAAAGTAAGCACACAGAGCTGAACCCAGAGGATGACACGGCAGAAAGTTGGCTGCTGATGCAATCACCACGCTTTGAGGCCATCAAGAGAGCGGAGCTTAAAAAGCCTCCATCAAGAGGTACAAGGTCTCTCGCGTCGTATAATTCCTTCCAGATCCCAACAAGTGCTAGAAAGATCATAGAGGCCGACTTGCCACACTAACCCCAACAAATGTGGTACAAAAAGTCACTCCATGTATGAATAGGGACGAGTCAGATTGGCGGGCCGTGCGCTGGTTAACTTAGCTACACAGCTGAAAAGTTACCCTATTACTCTACGGCTGCCTGCGCTTCCTTCTCAGTGGAGAGGAAAGAGGCGAAAATATCTGATCGCAGTACGTCAGCCATGCTTGGTCGCTTGTGGGGATCAATTGCAAGCATGCTCTCTAGTAACTCCATGGCACCGGATACTTGCATCAACCTTCGCCTAGCTCTAGAAATGTATTCGTTGTTTCCTTTCCTCAATGAATAGGACTTTTGGTCAGCCCTAAATCGCTCCGCTGTCAACGAATGTAATATAAGAAAAGCTGCGCGGCCATTAGAGCAGAGAATGAGGGGCCATACCTGTTGCACTTGGGCCCTGTAGACAGCGCTCAATCGCGGACCACACAGGCGACATAAAGACTTTTGCTTCGCATGCCGATGGGGGAGGCAAACCAATGAGGACGAGGATCCGGTAGAGCGTATTATACATAAGAACTTTGTCTTCCGCTTCGGGGGCAGCATCTAGAAGGACTCTGAATTGCCTTGAACATTTGGACCCCTAAACTCAAGTAAGACAAGCTCGAGGCTATATGTAGCAAGACATGGCCTACCTCCCAAACCTTCTTAATGCTACATTTCAAAAGGGGTGGGCACACGACGCCTTCGAGAAGTTCCTCGTAGGGAGCACTGAGGGAACGTCAAGGCTGCTTTTAGTCTTCCTCTCATAGTACATGACCCCTACCCTAGCTTACCTCCCGCTGAAGAGGTGTAGCATACAGAGGCCTAGGGCGAAGGCATCCGCGGAGTAGTGCTGCTTGGCACCCGAACCCAACAGCAGCTGATCAATAGCAGTGTTTTCGAAAGTCGTGAACTGGCACGATTTGAGTAGGAGGATGGTTATGCGCAAGAACATAGCAATCTGGAGCGGCTTTCTTACGTGACTGGCTTCTATAGGCTGACCAAGCGTAACAGACGAAGTATCAGCCGTGCCAAAGTCCGCAAGCTTGACGATGTAACTGTGGCCTTTCGAAAGAGGGATACAGAACTTCTTCTCTTCGAGATCATATTCCAGCCATTTTTCCTCCTCTTGCCCGACTCTTGCATCCTTGAGAAGAAAATTGAGCAGCTGCGTGCGAAGGGCTCTTAGTCACTATGCAGCCAAGGTAGGCTTGGCTCGCTGATTTACTTTACCTTGATGTCATAATGTCGCATTTGGTACTCTTGCTGGCCGGCGTAGAGTGCATAAGTCATCTGGAAAAGAAAAGGAAGGACAGCTTCTTGGACAGGAAGAACGCCATCTGGTTGGCCTCTGATATACTCCTCTAGATCTCCTGCATCGCATAGCTCCATTCTAATAAACTGGAATCGGCCCTTACAGCTGGGACGCTAGCAGAGGGCAATAAGGAGCGGAAGTTACTCACATGCACTTAAGTTGATTTGACTTTTGGTTTCCTTAAGAGGCGCAAGGTACCTTTGGACATCTCTGCGTTTTATTGTCAAGGGCGTACTTTGTCTGGGCCGTCTGGAGGTCAATGTCTCCCAGAGGACTACGAAGATCTCGGCTGCCCCAGTGTGTGCTCTTTGGCGGAGGATAAGGAGCCTCGAAGGTCTATTAGATATGCAGGTCAGACAGCACTGGCAGCGGTATGGTTGTAGAAGTGTCCGACTTTACCTCATAAACCTGCACAAAATTGGGACATATCTTCATTCTGCATAACTCTGACAGAAGTAGAGAACAATAGACCTCCTGCTGCACCACAGCCTGGAAAACATAAATAGATACAATTAGTATAGATGTGACGAAGCAGTATCTCTCGGGAAAAGTAGCAGGCACCTCATTGCCTGTTTCTTCAATGGCATCGACATCCATGACACTCATGGCCTCAAAACGTTGATCAGCTCGAGACCAAACTTTGAAGACCTCTTTGTACGCGCCGTCGGAGAGATACAATCCCCAAGGAAAAGCTCTAAGAAGGGAGGCCCAACCCTCTATACGCTTCATCCTGTAAGAACGCATATCCCATTAGAGACCTGCTGCTAGGTTATTTCAAGCTGTTACTCTTACCCTCTCCCACTAGCCATGCATCTTGCCTCCGCTCTGCAGGAGATAGCGAACGTTATTGAAAGACCATTCTCGAAGAATCAAAGACGAACTTGGACGTTTACCTCCGCGACTCTTGCTTCCAGGTGCGGCTGACCTTAGCTGTCACGCTATGAAGCTCTTCCACCGTAAGGAACTCGAAGATTGGGGCTAAGACCATGCTGGGGATCACATAAACGCTTCGCACACCTAAACAAGATAGAAATTGTGGGAGAAAAGTGAGGAAACGGAATACGAGTAGTCAGCGCGCTCATCGCTATCACTCACTTTCTAGCGTCAATCTGGCGACGTATGAAGCCTGAGAGTGCCTTCCTATGGAGAATGCTGCCAAGGAAAGGCGCCTATTGCGACCACGAAGCTTCCTCGCAGTACGTCCTTCCTCTGGCTGGACCATCTTTGCGGGAAGGCCAAACTCTTGCCCATTACGAAAGCCATTGAAGAGAGACGGTGGGAGCGGCAGCGCGTCAACGTCAAAGGTGTCCAGTCCATCTTCTTCAACTTCTAAGGGCTCCTTCGCTCCTTTATCTTTGCCAAGGAGTTCGGGTGTCTTAGGGCTGCTTTGGAGCGGGATTGGAGAGCCCAGATCGGAGGAGTCAAACGCAGTTGGCGCACGAACAGCTAGATGTCTTGAAGGAGTTTGAGGTGACTCAAAGACCTCACTGCATTTGTCCCTTTCTCGAATCTCGTCCTCATCACTTTCGATGGTTATGCGCTCTATACTGTTTGTGATATCTGCCAGCACTGACTTTCGCCGTACTCCTTCAGTTGTCTCCCTTTCCGGGCATGTTCCCTCCAACTCGTATTGTCTAAGTAATCCACATTAGAGCGAAAGTTGAGAAAAGCGGAGAGGAGGACGACAGTACGGAAGGCTAGGATTGAAGAGGAGGACGGTTCTCGCATAGCAAGAGTGCAACCAAGGGGTATACATCAACTAGGATGGCGAAGATTCTACTTGGAGCAACAGACTTTTTACGCTCTAGGCTGCGATGCGAAGACCTACCTCCGCCCATATAGACGTTTCTGCGCATCCTCTGTCTTCTTTTTCTGGGCACTTTTAGTCACCAGAACAGCCAGAGCCAGCTCTCTCTGAATGGGCCGCAGTAGCGACGTCTTGATTTTGTACCTAACGTTCACTTGACTCTTTCCAAGCTCAAACCCTAGCTCTTCTAGGAGACTTCCGAAGCGCAGCCGCCGATCAAAACTCCATTCTTTCGGGACTTCGACAAGACACCCCTGTCCGAAGCCGTAATCGAAGGAAGTGGACGCTGGAAGGTCCAGACAAAGCAAGAATGGTGAGCTAGCAGGAGGATTTGCATTTTTCGCATAGAGTTTACTGACCTTCTCTCAACATTTCATACAATGTCGCGACGTCGTCTGAAGCCGCCTGCCTAATAATATCTTTGGCCTTCTTCTTGGGTCCTACCCTGCCCTTACCCAACTCTTCTTTCTGAAGATAGACATGTTAGTGTATTGAAGGTAGGACTCTAAAGTAAGCTCTTTGATGTACTTGCCTTCAGAAGTTGCCTTGAAGGACGGGCGGTAGACGCCTGTCTCATCTGTTTAGCCCGACCAGTCTGCTTATTGGTCCTCTGTTTCTGGCTCGTTGAGCGCCACTCCTCGTCACTTTCAGCACCGTCACTTTGAGCGGAAAAGTAATCGCTCCCTGTATTCTCAGATCCTCCATCACTGGTTGGCGTTTCACAGAGCTTTAGCTGATTCTGCAGAAGCGGAGGTTTGAAGATATCATCCAACGATGTGTTCGGCGACGAGCATATCGTTCTTCTTCCTCGCCGCCTATTTGGAGCTGGCCACTGGGTGACGTCCTCATCGACCAGCACTGAATCATCCAGGCAGCTTGGACCTTGATGAACAGTCTGAGGGCTCTCAGTGACGGGCACCATCCCTTCAATCAACTCGGAGATCTGTTGCCCTTCAATAATCCGTCTGTAACATTGTGAACGCTCTGTTTAGTTTCGAATTCATCGTTAGACCATCTAATGGATATCGTACGGTAAGCTGCTGGACTGCAATGCACCTCGCCCTGCCTGCAAGCCAGAGGTTAAGGGGACCTTCGCTTTTACTTGGTAAGTTCGCAGTCTCCCTTTGCCGGTCAGTGTATTCTCTTGGAGCCTTTGGAAGCTCGTGGCATACTTAGGAGGTGATTGATCGAGCCAAGACATTTTTACCGTCGACACTCTCTATTACTGCTGGTCGCAGTACCCTAGCCTCTGTCACAAAGAACGTCCCCGATAATGTCCTACAAGAATCAAGTGACGATGGTCATTGGACGTGGTATCTGGTTGTTGCAGCTCTTCTTCCGGTGTACCTTCATATAAAACCTATTGCACGATGGGTTTTTTAAAATATCGGCCTGCAAGGGCTCATGGAATCCGCAGAGACTAAAGCCTACAGAGGGGACAAGCTTGCTATCCATGTCATGTCTCTTGATAAAAATCTGTCTCGAGTGCGAAGGACACTGCAGAAACTGATGATGTACAGAATTTTGAAGTTTTTTAGCCGTTAACCTCCGGCCGTTAGCGTCTTGATTGGACGTTAACGGTCATCAAGGCGTTAGCGACCTCCGTAGATACGTTGGAGCCGTAGATTTCTGTGTGTGAAACAGAGGCCAATTCTTCCTCACTTTACGACGGGAATGACGACAGGAGACAGAGATCATTACTACTGCCAGCACATCCCTGTTAGAATATAGTTTTCTGACCTCTTATAGCGGCACTATTACTGCGCTGATCGACGGTAAAATGCAGGCCCAAGGCGTTATGAAGGTCTTGGTCTGCACCAATGATCCAGAAAGCTGTGGGAAAGGAAGACACAAAGCTTCAGATCAGAAGTGGACGAGCTTGGGGCTTGATAAGCGCAACCTTGCGAACAGAACGCCGTAAGTATGATCCGTCAGTTGGTGGGCGCTACTAGGGCCAAGCTGCCCACTGGGCTAGCCGCCCGAGGCTTTGCTAGCTCTGCAGAACCAATCCAGATTGAGCTCTCGACCAAGTTCTTGACGCACAGTAAGAGTTGTTCGTTGCACCTGTTGGGATCTTATGCAAAGGCTAACCTCACTGGGTCTATCTTTTGATGGACAGATTTGGAGAATGCGCCGTCTCAGACCGTGACGACCACCCGGGAGGAACTCATGGAGTTTTATAAGCTGATGTATACTATGCGAAGGATGGAGATCGCTTGCGACAACGAATACAAAGCCAGAAACATTCGAGGATTTTGCCATCTGTATGACGGACAGGAAGCAGTTGCTACAGGCATAGAGGCCGCTTTTACAAGGGAAGATAGCTGGATCACCTCCTACCGCTGCCATTGCGTTGCGCTTGCTAGAGGGTTCACGGTAGCTCAGGTGATTGGCGAACTCTTCGGTGTGACTTGTGGTGTCGTCCGTGGCAAGGGCGGGTCCATGCATATGTACAGTAGAAAGAACAACTTCTACGGAGGCCAAGGAATCGTAGGTGCCCAGGTACCTGTTGGTACCGGACTTGCTTTCGCTGCCAAGTACCTTCATAAGGGACCAGGACCCACCCCTGTGGCTCTCGCATGCTTTGGAGATGGTGCTGCCAACCAGGGTCAGGTCTTTGAATCTGCGAACATGGCTGCGCTCTGGGATCTTCCCATCATATATGGCATTGAAAATAACAGATACGGTAAACTCGCCGATATGCACTTCTATTCGTATGTTCGTCGCGTTGTGGATTGACCTCGTCCTTCCTGTAGGCATGGGAACCTCTGTGGAGCGATCCACTGCAAACACTGAGTACTATACTATGGGCAACAAGATTCCAGGCATCAAGATCGATGGTATGGACGTGCTGGCAGTGAAGGAGGGTATGAAGTTCTGCAAGGACTGGTGTGGCAATGGCAACGGGCCCATCTTTGCTGAGCTAAGCACTTACCGTTACCACGGTCACTCTATGTCTGATCCTGGCGTAACCTATAGAAACCGTGACGAAATCTCACAGATCAGGGCGTCTCGCGATCCTATCGAAAGGGTCAAGAAGACTCTTCTGGACAATTCTTTAGCTACTCCTGAAGAGATTAAGGAGGTGGAAAAGGAGATCCGTAGTTATGTACAGGAGGAGGTGAAGAAGGCTAAGTCCAGCCCAGCTCCTAATGACTTAGAGGCTTTCACTGATATCTACATCTCTCAGGAAGGGAAGTCGGAATACCCTCCCTTCATCCGCGCTCCAGATATTGCTAAGAGCCTCGTCAATGGACAGCGCTTGTCATGAGCTCCTGGGATAGCTTGTTATGGTGGTCTGGGTGCCTCCTACTAAATTAATGGATAGTGACCTTTACTGTGAAGCAGCGTACACTTGTAACCCAATGGAGCTGACCACTTCGGGCCTCATAAATAGCTAGTAGAGAGGTGACGCTTGTCCTTCCATCTCAGATCATGAGCTTATCAGAGACCATCATCGTGTCACCTTCCATTCCACCCCTGCCACATCACAAGCAGCCTTCGCCTTCATCCTCACACAGATGAAGCCAGCCAAAGGGTGGCAGGACTATACAGGATAATAGTCCTCCCATTCAGAATATGCCAGATGCCAAAAAAGTTCTCTTGTGTACACTGTACTGTAGTACTGTAGGCAGTATACAGTGAACACCTCGATACACCCCTCATTCCTGATTATCATGCTTTGTGGGTTAAGTAGGAGGAGGATTGGTGATGAGGAAGCTATTTCTTTACCAAGACAAAGCTCTTGTAGATTTCTTCAGACCGAAGCCGGCAGCAAATGTCCCCGATGCCCATTCCGCGCCTCGCTCACTGGTCAGACCAACCTTCGAGGCTATTCAGCTGCCCAGCTATTGTCTGCTGAGGAGGCGAGGACAAGAACTGCGCCGTCCTCTGCTTGCGGTGCCCCTATATCAGTCAACTGTAGACCCAGGTCAGCGCCTCCAAGACAGGGAGAAGTCGTGTCTGCTAGAACATGACTCCAATTTACGCTTGAGACGTGGAAGATCCTGGCTGTGGGGCCTATAAACGGCTCTACCTTTCAAGGCAAGAAGAATAATGGGGAGGAAAGCCAAGCAAAAAAGGGAGAAAGAAGAGCAACAGGAGGCGGAGCTGAGGGGCAAGCACATACGTAAGAGGCGCCGCCAAGAAGTCAAAGAAATTCGGAAAGAGCAGAAGAAGGCTGAGAGAGGAGCACGTCGTGGGCATGAGAAGGTAAAGGTCTCCTGCTTCATAAACATCACCGTTGCTACGCTCGACTATTATACCCGTATATCAACCTCCTTTCATTCCAGAAGCTGAGCCCTTCTCTACTTAAGGCTGACGGCACATCGCACGTTTTTATCCACCAGGCACAGTCAACTCCGGCTCGTCAGAACATCAGTCAGCAGGCTGATGCGATTATTTCAGAGAATGATGCTGACGGATTTATAGAGCTCTACCCAGCTTTTGATGTCTTCAGCCCTCAAAAGAGTGAGGAACGGCATGGTGCCTCTTCTGAAAAGAAGAAGGTCGTCGACCTACCGCCTTGGATTCCTGAAGGCAAAAAGTACACGGCGCAACATGCATTGCTGAATCTTCACGAGGAGATCCTTGACTTCTGCGACTTCATCTCTCCGTCCCTAGAAGAAAAACAGCAACGAGCAGATGTCTTTGAAGAACTGTCTACTATGATCAAAAAGCTCTGGCCAACAGCTCAGGTTGACATGCACGGCAGTCAGGCTACAGATCTCTATCTTCCCACTAGCGACATTGACGTCATGGTCAACATTCCTGGAGACACAGCAGCGAGCCAAGTCATGCATCTGCAGTGCCTCGCCACAGTATCCTTTCAACTAAATTGTCCCAGACTCACCTGTTCCCTGGGTGGCAGACTGTCTATACTTTCTTTAGCCTTCTGCTTCCGTCGCTGAAAGTATTAGCACCATCGTCATTCTGGCGCTCCTTCTGATAGCAAACTTTGCCCGGTTTAGGTCCCCCGCCCCCCAACTTACTATCTTTCTTTTGAGCACATACTGATTCAAGGACGTAATTGTTTTGTGATGACTTTGGCCCTTCTTTATTTGTACCTTAACTCTTTCACAGCAGCTTGAACGTCAAGGAGTCCCTTCCTACCTGGAGGTGATTGCCAAAGCAAGAATCCCTATCGTGAAGTATACACACAAGCAGACAGGTATTAACGTCGATGTTTGCTTTGGAGTGGACAGCGGCGCGAGAACAGCCGCACTTATTCGCAAATTTATGAGTCGGATGTCTCCTTTACGGCCGCTTGTCCTGGTCTTGAAGCAGTTCTTGATGCAGAGAGGCCTCAATGAGACCTTTACCGGCGGAGTCGGCTCTTTCCTCTTGCAGCTGATGGTCATCAGTTTCCTACAGCAGTTTCAGCGGCAGTGGTTCAAAACGCCGGTAGCGGAGCGACCCATCGTCAGCTTGGGATTGCTGCTTGTAGAGTTTCTAAAATTATATGGAGAAGATCTGAACTACGTGACCACCGGCCTGTCAGTGCTGCACAGCGGAACTTACTATTCCAAAGAAGAGGAGCAGAGACTCAACAATGGCCGACCCTTCCTGCTCTCCGTGGAGAACCCTGACGATCCAACTCTAGATGTCTCCGCCAATTCCTTCGAAATCCGCCAAGTTCGAAGGATCTTTCTCTATGCCTACAACCGACTTAGAGGGCAGCTGCATAGAGCGGCCGGAGAACCTAGTCGTTACTTCAAATACAACGGCAGTCTATTAGCGCATATTATAGCGTTGGATGACAGCATTGTAGCGAGGTTCCATCACCAAGGCAAACCCTTTGGGTTCGAACCTCTTGAGTTCGGCGCTCTCGAGGATGAGTCGAAGGAGCAAGGTCGAGAAAGAGCGTTTGGCAACCACGAGCGGCAGATGTCATCGGGCAAACCCACGCCTTCTCGCTTTAGGAGGAAACGACACCGCGGAAAGAATATCTGAGACAGTTTTTCGTCCTTTGACTATTTATTGTGCCTTTCTATTGCACGGAGTTCTTCTTCTGTACAGTTCTCACTCTGGGCTTAGTTTGATGCTGTGTCCTCCTTCACTCCTTACACCATAACCTTAATGTGTCCTTTTTTAGGGCGAAAGAACAACGTCTTGGTTCTTTAGAACATCCAGAATGAGGCTTCACTCTCTCTTCCTTGCTTTGCCCTCTATCCGCGTCACTGTTAAAACCACAAGCGAGAGTACAGAAGTTGTTATCAGTAGCCAGCTCCAAGCTGGGTGGCCAAAAGGGCTCCGATAAGGATTGTCTCTATGGTTAAGAGTGCGAATCTTCACCCCTCCTTCTGGCTCGTCATTAGTGGATATACTCTCACGCACTCGAAGCTTCAGGTCGTCTACTTTTCTCCTCGCGCAAATTAACAAAGCTGTGGGAATGACCCACTGATTATAAGTTAGTTCATGTTACCAGGGTAGCCCAAACGGAGCTGTACGAACGGAGAAACGCTATAGATTGCAACAACGCAGAACCGATAAAGTTTGGGACAGAAGAGAGGTCAGCTAGAAAAATGCGAGGAGAGGGACACAAAGAGGGAAGAGGAGAGAGACAGATACAGTCCGAAAGAAGAGCAGTACCTGGATGCCTAGACCGGCATAGCTCCCAGTGAATCCAATCAGCCCAGAGACGTCTTCGGTCCAGAGAGCGACAAGGGTAGGGGGAGCTATTGCTAGGAGAGGGTAGAAAGTTCTGTTCCAAGCGGACGAGCCCCCAGAACTTTGAGATCTCAAAAACGGCTCTGTAGCCTCGTCTCTAAGGGCGAGAAGGCCACTTCGGTCCACCAGAGTCTTCAGGTTTTCCCTTAGGGTGATTCCAATCAATGGAAAATTCGAGCTATTTGGTCACAGGGAATGAAAGTGAGGCCCTTTTTTTTTACCGGTCGTGCGAGAGTTATGGTAAATGCTTGAGAAAAGAAACGGGTTGGCAATGTATGCATGGACGAGAGAGAAGGCTCAGAAAGTGCGATCAACTGGCGTAGTAAGTACCTTAGAGTGAAAACCGGGAAGAACATTAGAAAGTACGATATCAGGCCAACAGTAGTCCCTTTGAAGTTCAGGGTGTATATATCCTAGGTAAAAACAACAGAGGAAGTTCAGTCACAGATCTCAGCTCTGTGTCTCGGGGTAAGCGCTATGCATACCTCAATCTTTTCCTTGGAAAACCGAAAAACCGCTGTCAAACAGAGAATGAGGTACACGGCCAACACAGCCTGGAAAGCCTCGTCAGCTTGACAAAGTGGGTGGAACAAAAGCGCATAGGAAGTTGAGATAAGAGAACCGAGGGTGAAAGTCGCGGAGACTGCAAAGAGCAGGTAGGCAGAGATCCCAATAACTCCTTGCCAAGGACCTGCGAAGGTAGTAAGTTGAAGATGGGCGAGAAGACGGCCGTCTAATTCCAAGGACAGAAAAGACTCTATGCATTGTGTGCTCAGGAACTGACCACAAAGTCCAGGAAGAGGACTTTGTGGGCGGCCGACTTCTTCTTCATTGGGTAGATTAGCCCGGGTATGCTACAGACAGAATGTATCAGTCAAAGCTTAGTCTTCAGTCAAATCTGATACGGCTTCTCTTTTCTGGCCCGCGGTCAATAGTTACCCCTCGTCTTGGGTTGTTCTCTCACTTCTCGTTCTCTCTAACACCTGCTCACGTCGTTATCTTCTGGTGTGCAGACTACTCATGCTTGTCTGTCTCTCTGCTAACTATGCGACGCTCAGTGAAGCACCTGTGATGACACATGAAGGCGTATATTGAGGCCCCGAAGAGTGTGGGCAACCCCCTCCAATTCTCGAACTCTGCCACGCTTGCAGGTTCAGGTCCCTTTCCGCGAAAGATGCCTACAGCAGCCAGACCTATCATTAAGGAAAACGCTCCATGGCGCATCAAAGTAGTAAAGAGCTGTAAAGCCTTGGTCTTCTGCACGCTGCCAAAGACGAAGGGCCCCAGCGAGCAAACGAACAGGAGAACGAAGACCCGATACAGCTAAGGGAGACAACGGCAGACGGCATAGTTGTCAGAAGTATGTCCGGCGTTATTGAGCTGTATCTACTGGAGAACCAAGGAACGACGCAATGCCATCGCGAAAGTCGGCCAAGCACATTCCGTAACCTAGAGCATCTACTGATTGCAGTGGCATGGCATGAACTCACCGATTTGCTACTGAGCCCCGCCTGGCATTGCCACTCCGTTGCGCTTGCCGTAGGCCGAGGACAAGCAATTTCGCGCAGCGACTTTGGCACGGCTATTCCCGGATCAGCGTTATACAAATAAGAGAAGGTAGAATGAGCTGGACGAGTGCAAAACGACTAGAATGGTAATGTTGAGAGCAAAGACATGAAAAGAGAGCGAATGGCAGAGATGGCACGCTAACCAAGTGTTCGACAGGGAAGATCCCGGGGGCGGAAAGCGTGAGAAAAAAGTGTCGATAGAGAAGAGGGGAGGCACAAAGAGTGATCTTGGTCCCCATACCTACGGCATAGATGGCAAGGTCTCCAAAAAGGTAGACAGTGACACACAAATAAAACAAAGCTCGGCCCGCGCGAGAAAAGAGCTCTTCGGCCATCACAGAGAGTTCCACCTGCAGTCATGAGTTAGTGAGGTTCGTGCGCCTCGTGCTAAGCCTTGCAGTTACTTCTACCTTTCTGGTTATGCTGAAGGAGTCCACCTTGCTTACGTGATATAGCTCCGGCTTGTTCTCCGACTACATAAAGCAGAGAGGTAAAGTATGCGTCACGAGTCTTAAGAGTGTGTTGATTAAAGAGGAAATGGACACAGGAGAAATACCGAAGAAGAGGCGATTGCGCAGGTGAGATGCCGATACAATGCCTCAACTAGAATCACTCGAACGTGCGTTATGTCAAGAGCCCCAAAAGTGCTGCTACAGATGAATTGCAGGAACTCGCAGATCGGCACACCTAAAGGCTCAACTAAGGTCTGAAGGTCAAGGAGAAGAACAATTCCTCGAAGTGAACCCCAAAAAGTACCTTCTTTCCTCTCAGATCGATGATTCCGGTATCTGCAATAACGATCCTCTGCTCATGTGCATGCTCCTGGAGAAAGATCACTGCAGCGATACTCTCCACAGTAAAGGTAGCTGAGATAAAACTCAGAAATGACAGAGTAGCCAACAGAATAGCGCCGTAGACGATGCCAGTCTGCGTTGAAGGGTCGAGAAGAGGGGATTATGACGATACACTATGACGATAGATAAGAGAAGATAGGGTGACAGACGGAGGCGTGAGAGAGAGTGTAATTCCGGATACAAGCCTCATACCTCTGCGAATGCATGGGGAATCATCAGTGCGCCTGCCCCTACAATAAGGTTGAAGATGAATACGAAGGCGGTGGCCGCGCCATACTGGGTGGAGCTCACATCTCCGCCACCAGCCATCCCTCACGCAGCCAATGAATCAGCTCTATTATTCGTACTAAGAGAGCTGGGGAAATTAGCTTAGGGGACAAGGCGCCAGGACGAGGAGCGACGATGATCTTATAGAGGGCGACTCGGCAAGGGGGGGAAAAGCATCCAAGTCAGAACGCCGTTAGGGCTAATGAGAAGCTCACTTCTCTCGGGCTCCACATCCTCTTATCGTCCTCGTGACCTGAGACTGTCTCTCTGAACCTCTGCTGCTCAAAGGTCGGGCAGCCATCAGCTCCCATGCCGGCCGATAGCGAAGCCGATGATGAGATGATGAGGAGCCCAACTGAAGGATCGATCATGTGCTGTGAACAACAAACGCTGACATTCTTCAACAAGTTGTGAGTTCTAGGGGGTTTCAGAGCTACCCTCGGAGTCAACAACACCTATTGTGTTATTGGGCTTCCGTCTGATGACAGAAAGGCGATAAGATGATTATGTTGGCATTCCTGCCAAGAGTCCAGCTCCTTGTGCCTGCAGCGCAGGAGCCATCCTTGCAATCGCCGCAGCCTCAAAGTGTGTATACCTACGTGCAGGTAGCGGCAACGTGATGGTGTACGTGGCTTGAGAAGAAGTGTGGCGACTGAGAACCGTGCGAGCTGTGTGGTACAGTTGCCTGACAAGAGAGAGACCACCGGCAGCATCAGTAGACTTAGACTATACTATCACAAAGTGGTTCTGACAGCGAGTCACACTATGGCTCTTCCATAGTGGGAGGAGGCGTCCTGCCTCCTTTCCTGCGCGGAAGATGCCGCCGAAGCAGCCAAAGAAAGGAGGAGCGAAGGCTGCCAAAGCTAAGCAGGCTCCTTCAACTCTCCTAGCTCTGACTCATCCCACGTCCGAAGGAGATGAGACGGAGAAAAACCTCCATGACCAGGAGGAAGAACTCGAGTCCTTGGAGGCGATATATGGAGATGACTTCAAACGTGAGATCGGAGGGATATTGAGAGCTCCTCTTTCTTCGTGTTTTGTGCTTATTAGATAAGTGTTATTGTCTGGGCTCTTCTCCTTTACCGTCCCAGAGGCAGTTTCTCCGTGTGGCTGATGGTGCTCCCTTTTTCCCGACTCCATTGACGGTCACGTTCTTCCCACGTATCCTCTCTTACCCTTCCGCTACCACTCTATGGCTCTTTGACTTCTATCGCTGTGGACCTATCTCTCTTAGGTTTGCCTGCTGTGTGGGGGAAGAAGTGCTTTACCATCAGCGTCATTTCGCGCCTGGGAGACGATGACGACGCTCCTCCCTCTGTCACGGTGCACTTTGCTTTGGATCGTGCCTATCCTCGCCGCAGTGGGTACGTGGTTCACTCTTGCTCGATCCTGTGCCATTAGTAGTCACCTTTCTGTTTAGGCCCACCGTAGAAATCAAAGCTGTCTCTCACGTTGCAGAGGATCGCCTCAAGGAATTAAAGGCCATCCTTAGAAAAGGCAGTGAGAAGAGAATTGGCCGAGTTATGGTGCTTGACCTCATGTTTGATGTCCAAGAGTTTCTTGGCAACATCCACTCGAGACGGATCTCCTTCTACGAGGAGATGGTCCAGAGACAGGAAAAGAGGAAGGTTATAGAGGAAGAGCTGAGAAGGGAGCTCAGCGCACAGCAGAGAGAGAAGCTTCTGGAGGAAGAAAAAGCGCTGCAGGAGGCTATCAGAGCGGATAAAGAGCTCCGGGAGGCCAAGGCTCGGGCCTATCGCGAGCGCGTCAAGGGCACGAAGCTTACTGAGCCAGATGGCAAGGCTAAAGAGATCGATGCGGCTCAACGGGATTGGGCCGAGGAGTTTGACGAGGAGGAAGAAGATGAAGAGGGAAAAGGTTCAAGTCCTCCTCTTCGTACAGGGTCTCGGTATTTCAATGACTTCAGAGAACTGGAGCTTTTGGGCAGAGGCGGGTTTGGCGAAGTGGTTAAAGCCCAAAACAGACTGGACAAACGCCTTTATGCCATAAAGAAGATCAAGCTAGATCCGCAAGATGTCAAGAGTAAGAGAAAAATCCTCAGAGAAGTGACATTCATTTCTCGGATGACGCATAGGCACATTGTCCGCTACTATCAAGCGTGGTTGGAAGGAGAAAGCGGACAAACAGCAGAAACAGACTCAGATGACGACTCTGAGAACAGCTGGTTGCAGCATACGGAGGACGAGGACGAAGAGGGTGGGATGGAGGACTGGTTTGGTGCCAGCACAAGTCGCTCTATCTCTGGTCTTGGCATAGCGTCCCGGAAGCCAACGGGAAGATTGGATAACACTCGACTACTTAGTACTTCCCAGGACGCCTCTGAATCTGATAGCAACTCAACAGCGTCCGAAGACGAGACAGAGTCGGCCAGAATGAATGAACAGGGAAGTGATTCAGACGAAGAGAAAGAAGATGACGATAGTGGAAGTACTACTTTCAAAGCTTCTCCGACCAGCTCTGATGGCTTTTCTTTTGGGCAATGGAAAGGTTGGGGCTCGTCTTTCCTCCAACGAGGTCCCAGTAAGGAGCTTGACATCAATGACCAGTTCTTCCAGGTTGCCTCCGAGAACCCAGTGTCACCTCCCTCTCCTACAGTCCTTTCTTTGCCCAAGAAGTCCCGGGAAACCCTATTTATACAGATGGAATATTGCGAAGGAAAGACACTTCGCGAGGTGATAGACAAGGGAGAGCTGTGGAAGCACCCCGAGGACATTTGGCGATTCTTCAGGCAGGCGGTAGAGGCTACCGCTTATATCCACAGTAAGGGAATGATACACAGAGACATCAAGCCTTCCAACGTCTTCTTTGATGCAGATGGCAATGTGAAACTTGGAGACTTTGGCTTAGCTACCCGGAAGGCAAACGATGATGACGATGGGGAGGAAGAAGAACAAGACCCAGAGGATGGGTATAGGCTTAGCGGAGCCCCCGAGGGGCGAGCGGAGACCTCCTCCATATCTGCGATGTTGACAACGGTGGACAGTATCACGGCTGGCGTGGGGACGGCTTTTTATAGGGCCCCTGAGCAAGAGAGAGAAGGCTCCAAGTACAACCAAAAGGCAGATATGTTCTCTTTAGGCATTGTGTTCTTTGAGATGTGGGCTCCCCCTTTCAGTACGGGTATGGAGAGGGCAGAGACCCTTACAGAGCTTAGACAGCGGGACAACCTGCCAAAGGAGTTCGTTCAGCGAGTACCACCAAACGTCACTCAAATAATCCACTGGCTGTGCAGCACTAATCCATCCCTTCGTCCTACTGCTGCTGATCTGCTGCGGAGCAACCTCATGCCCCCAAAAATGGAGGTTGAAGAGCGCTATTTGGAGGAAGTGCTTGAAACATTATCGAACCCAAATGGGCCGTCCTTCCAGCATGTTGTTGACGCTCTCTTTTTACAAGCACCACGGGATCATGTGGATTATACTTATGACTCAGCTTTTGCAAGCAAACGGAAGAATGATGTGGAAAGCCGGGTACGGAGCCTGGTTTGTATGAAGATGCAGGCTATCTTCGAGAAGCATGGTGCTATTCAGCAAGAGACGCCACTTCTCCGGCCTGCTTCCTCGAATTGGGGTCCTCACAGGGCCTCATCTAACAGCTGCGCCTTATTAGATCCCAATGGTGTCGTGGTCAGCCTGCCCTTTGACCTAACAGAACCAGTGGCACGCTTCATCGCCCGAACTGGACTCTCGAATTTTAAGTCCTATCAGTTTGATAGGGTTTTTCGCAGGGTTATTGGCGGCGGACACCCTCGTGAACTTCATGAGGCAGACTTTGATGTAGTATGGAACTTGACGAAGGGCGCGGAGGTTGTCGAGGCTGAAACCCTTATGGTGCTATCGGAGGTACTGAACTCCATAGGGCCACAGATAGGGCCGTACTACATCCGTCTTAACAACACCAAGATGATCTATAACCTCCTGGATGTATGTGACGTAAGTCCATCTTCAAGAGCAGAAGTACTACGGCTACTCTCGGCTTCTGCCTCCACGCAGCTAGAGTATAATTCTGCGACAAGGACGGTTAAATCTGTAGCCTCTCCCTACCAGCTCGCCCGGTGGAAGGCGATTCACAAGGACCTGATAGCGGCAGGCCTCTCTCCGAACGTGGCGGAGTCTCTGAAGGGCTTGTTCTTCCTTCCCGCGAATCCAATAGAGACTTCTCATGTCCTAGAAGACTTCATGAATCAAAAGAACTTCAACCAATCGACCGTAGACAGTACTGGCCTGCCCCTAACAGCATCTCTAAATTCGCCAACTAAGCTGTCGGTACGGCGGCAGCAGAGACTTCTCAAGTCCATTGAGGATGCACGAGAAGGGCTCCGGGCAATGAAGAAACTTCTCGTACTTCTGGAAGAGTTGTTTATAGATGGTCCAAGCTTCGTGCTGGTGGATTTAGGCCTTACACAGAGCCGGGAGGTTTATAGTTGCGGCCTTTTCTTCAGGGCTATTCTCCTTCCCACCGTCTCTGCGGCCGGCGTCCTCAACGAGCAGAGTGCCAAAGATACGGTGGCTGAGGGTGGCCGGTACGACACGCTCATCACAAGATACAAACTTCCTGCTGCCAGGCTTACCTCTAACAACGTGATTGCTCTGGGGCTGCGGTTTGCTGTGGACAAAATCGTCTCAAAGGCCATTTCTTCCATGATGGCTTCTAAGAAAGAAGGCATGTCTTCAGCTCGGGGGCCTGCAGTGCTAATATGTTCAAGTGGGAAGGCAGTGGATATGCTGGCGGAGAGGCTGAAGGTTGCCAGGCTTCTTTGGGCTGCGTCCATCCAAGCTGAGTACATCCACTCCGACTTCTCGAACCTTGAGATTCTCGAGGAATCATGTGTAGCCAATGGGTACAGCTGGATTATCCTTGTTCTGCCGCATCTGCTGTCTAAGCGGAAGGTGAAGGTGCGCTCCGCTAGAAAGGCTGATAAGTCAGAGCATGCCGTCGATATTGATAGCCTGGTTTCGTTTCTCAAAGGCAGTTGCGGCCTTGCAGTGTCAACGGAACAACGGTCAGAGTATGACACACCACCTACCGGTAGAGGTGTCATGGAAAGGATAGGACATCTTGGAATAGGTGGAACCCCTGTCACTGTCGACTTCCTCGAGAGCAAGACACCACATGGTATTAAGGAAAAAAAGAAGGCTAAAGAGGCAACCCAGCTGGTGGGAAAGAAGGCGATGAAATTTTTAGATGGATTAAGCATGGCAGGAGAGGGCAGGCCGTCCCGAGTTATTTATGTTGAAGCTCCATACACACTGCTACGAGAAGCAACCACAGCCTATCTCATGGAAGGATCACAGGCAGAAGAAGCCATCGTCAGCAGGCATAACCATTACCGACGGGTGCTGAAGTCCCTATTCGAGACTCTGGACGGCATAGCTGCCGATGGAGAAAGCAAGGGCCGCAATCATACTCGACCTGTTCTTCTCTATTCTGCCATTGATGATCGCTATGATTTGGTCTTTATCTCGGCTGACTCCAAGCTAGGACGTAGTAGTAGTATGTCCAAGAGCTCAGCCAGAAAGAAAGTCCCGGCCACTCCTCCTCGCTAAGCTGTCGGGAGACGCATTTCAAGAAGCATTTCGCTTTCATTTTGACCCGTTTCCGTTAAGCCAAGCGCTGGATTTCAAAACGTTTGTATAGGCTCTTTCCATGTTGATTCATAGCCTTTCTTTCTTCCTGCCGTTGTCATTCTTATTCCAGCTTAAAACGGCCGACTTTTGGTGCTGGTGCTCTGGGCTCCATCCCTTGGTCCTCCCTCCACGCCATGATCACATAGGCCACGATCACAAGATTGGCAACAGCCACACCTCCAAATCCACTGCGCACATAGTTACAACGAGAGGAGTAGTGAGCAAATACGTGAGAAGATGAGGGGAAAGAACTTAGTAAACCCTTCGAGACACCAACCTCCACATCAGCTTGTCTTTGTCATCTGTCCAGAGGATACGCGGAGGCACCAAAGGTTATTAGGTGTGTGTCAACATAAGACAAGGAAGAGAGAGTTGCTGTGAGTTACCTGGAAGCAAGTAATCTCGTATTCCGTAGAAGGCGAAAAGTGGCAATAAAGCCATAAGAACAGTAAAGTAGCCCAGCTTGAGGAGAACTCTGGCGTTAGACTCAGCATGCCTGCATGAGGTAAAGGCATTAGGCCAGCACCACAATCCTGCGACATTCAAAGGATAAACTTAACCGAGATTCTCCGTTCCTTCGACTCTCTCCCGGGCGAGCTCCATCCTGCCTCATATTTCAAGCGCCTAGAATGGTTGGGCCCACCAGCCACACTAGCACCTTCCTAAACGGCACCGGCAGGGGCTATCGTCGAGAGCCGCGACTTGTAAAGATTGCCGTAGGAACAAAACTGGCTTCCGCCTTGAGTTCCGACGGCAGCAAAGAAGGTTCTATCACCGCCGACAAAGTCAGCGGCGTTTCCTGCGCGGTAAAGGTCTGATTGAACCTCCTGGAGCGCCAACAGACAGACGAAGGCCCTCCTCGTTGTGTTAGCCTATTATTGAATGACAAGCATCATCTCTGTCTCTGTTCAGTGAAGCAAGAAGCAAGGTCATGAGCATGGGATCAAAAGTTGTTGTACGAGTAGTTCCATAGAATTTGTGCTTCTACAGCTTGTTTTACAGTGTACAGCGGTCATGGCTGTTTTTCTTTACAGTAATACTAATGCTCCTCAGAGCTAAAAAGGTTTGCCACGAACGTGGATCGAACACGTGACCTTCAGATCTTCAGTCTGACGCTCTCCCAACTGAGCTATCGCGGCACTTGCTTGAAAAGGAGGAGATAGACTAGAGATTAGAACAATTGTTTTCTACTCCAGAAGCAAGTACGCCAGATCTGTCTGATGGATCTGAACTCCACTTCTGGCAGTGGCGCCAGCTGTTGAGATCAGAGCTTCGGCGTCTTCACTTCTTTCTTCTCTCCTGCATTGAAGCTTCTTTTCTCCTGACATTTGGTCGACTGCCTCTTCGAGCTGGAAATGCAGCTGCTGTTGTTTCATGATAGTAACGTAAGATCCGCGCTTCTCAGGCGGTAGTTGGGGTTTGCAATAGGATCCTGTCGTCGTTGCGTGAGATTTTGGCGGAGAGTTTTTGGTTTGTCTTGCGTGTGGTGCGTTATGTCGTGGTTGAGGTCCATAAGATCCGGCGTAACTACCTTCCGCCATCTTCTCTATACCTCTTGGGTGCGCAGCCGCTTCTTCCTTTAGATGAGTTGTAGTTACGGCAGGAGCTTTGATCGTTGAGACTTCGCGAACATGTTCCTTATCATGGTCATGTCCCTCTTTGTAGCTCTGTGTGGGTTGATATAACTCTTGTGTGTGCGTAGTGTGAGTTGAGAGAACTTGTCCCGCGACCACCTTTCTTGATTTCCTCCTCTGAAGCATCAGATCAAGCCGTTCCAGGGACTCTAGTATACGCTTTTCGTCCTGGTATAGTGTAATCTCATCCCTAGAGGTGCCTTCCGCAACAGCTCTTTCCCGGCCAGTTGTTTCCTTGTGTCGTTGCGTTGGCTGATGGCTCCTACCTTTGTTGACGTTGCTAGGAGGAAGCTTAGGCTGCGTTTGGAGGTCTATCGAAGTGTCTTGCGGGGACCGCGCGGTGGACCTGGTAGAATCTCCATGGCCATCTTTACCTAATGTCAATCTTTCCTTATCCTGCACCTCTTTTGGCGGGTCTTGTTGTGAGTCTTGTTGTGAGGTCTCCTTTAAGGGAACCCTGTCATGACGCTCTGTCGCTGGGGCTAAAGGCAATCTAGTCTTCCATTTCGAATGTCGTTGCGCTATGCTTTTCGCGTATTGCTTCCTCCTCTCTAGTAAGTTATGAGCGTGTAACCGCTGCTCTTCTTGAGGATGAATGGCAGGCCTAAGAGCGTTCTTTGCCCCTTTGTTGGCATCCGCACTTGATGACATTGACCTGGTATAAGCCTCAGACATGACAAAGTAGAGGCCTGCTCTTGCGCTCTCTTTTTCGCCTGCTTCTTCCCCGGTCTCCTTGGTCTGAGCTCGGTCCAATCTTATGTCCGGAATGCTAACCGGATTGGATGCCCCGTTAATGCCCCTTGAAAGCCAGGGTTGTTCATTGCCTGCTGTTTGGATCGTCCCGATTGCAGATTGCACTCCTCCGACTTGCTTCTTTGCATCCGTTTGTACGGCTTCCCCTTTCTCTGCTGATATTTTGGCTTTCATCTGCGCTCGCAGCTCGGCCAGTCCTGGAAAGCGATCCAAGATGCACTTGGAGGTTAAGCCTATGTCCATACCCTCCTTATCATTCAATTGCTCGTTCTTTTGTGTCGACTGGCCAGGCGGCTTTGAAGACACGGTTGCGCAACTGGTGCTTCCTGTATCAAAGGATAGCCCGTCGTCGTCATCTTGACCCAAAGAGCCGTCGTCACCATCTTCATCCAATGAGTCTTCACAAAGACTTTCCGTCTCCATCTCTTCAACCATCCTGCAGGGCTCTTGCTCCATTGCATAGGCTTTGGCGTCTCGGATGTCAAGAGAGTCACGCAGGGAGCTCCTCCGAGGGCGCTTGTCAGGGCCTGAACCAGAGGGTCCAACTCTAGCTGGCTCGGCTACAGGTATGAGAACTTTTCCTTCTTCAAGACTATCGCGGAGCTCGGTCGGGATATGGATAGTGCTACCCCTCCTTGGACAATTGTCTTCGTCATCACTATGCTCCTAGACAAAGGAGTGTTAGAAAAATTTCTGACGGAGCTCTTTCATGGGCATCCCTACCTCCAGTCCGCTAGTTATCGTGACGCCACCTCTGGGTGTCTGATGAGTTGACAGGTCAGAAGGCAGTAACGCTTCAAATCTCTCTCCTTCGTCCTCAAAAGTTGAGTCGGATGAAGTCCGAAGGGCAATATCCCACATTGCTTTAGGAAGACCCACCCAATTATTTTCAGTAACGGGACCGAAGGGCGAGCGAGACGTGCAACTGACCCTTTTTTGACATCTACTGTTATCCTCCGAAGGCGGGAGTAAGTGTGGCGCAGTCTGTGTGACCTTTGAAGTACTCAACTTCTCATCGTCCCCACTATTTGGTTGACAGCTTGCCTGGACGAAGCCGAGTGACATACCGCCTGCTACGCGCACGTGTTGCTTTTGAGTGTTGTGAGCTTCTGTCGCGGTAGTGGCTACTCCACACGGGAGGGGACCCTTCACCGTGTAGCTAAAACAGTCCTGATAGGTTCGCGGAGTAGTCGCACATTTTCTCATCTGATAATTCTGAGTGTCTTGGCCGTTAGAGACTATCCTAAGTCTACTGTCAGCCTTGATCCCTTCCCCTTTGCCACCAAGATCTCGTCTATCTCTCGATAACGCAATGTTTGAGTTGTTAACGTTGTTGTTGACTGCTTCTGGCTTGGCCAATGAGATTTTCCTGTTCGCAATGATGGTACTTTTGGCATGGCTCTGCGTAGAGGGTGGCCCTTTTAATGCTGTCTCATGCACTGTACGCTCACTTCCAGGTTTGACAACGTACTGCTCCGCAGAAGGCTGAGTCACTCGCTGCTCCGTTAAAGGGTGACGCAGTTGCGGGGTTGAACTGTCCTCTGACACCTTCAGAGGTTCAGGCGAGGCCGTGGTAAACTTTTCCGTCGTGTTTGTGATAGAAGGACCTTGACACTTCAGGTCTTTTGCTACATGCGACAGCAAAGACTAAGAGGAGTTCGTGAAGTCTTGTTAGTTTGCAAGTAGATTGCAGACTCACCTCTAGCCTGAACGCTGGGATCGCTCGCTATTTTTTGCTGACGAAGCTCTAACAAGGCATCCCTCTGAGTTTGAGCCTGTGCCTCTTGAAGCTCTAGAGCTCCCTTTTCAAGTTGGCTTGCAGAAACGCGCTTAGTTTCCCTTGTTGTTAACTTAACGCACATGAGCCAAGGATACCTTCGTCTTCTCTCCGCGGAAAGCGTAACGCCTCGTTCCCTCTGCCACTGGTCATTCCTTTGAGCTGCTCTGTCCTTTATAACCTCACTGACCGCCAGGATGCGATCACTCCTGATAATTGCAGCATCTTGATCTTGAGTCACTAAGCCTTGTCTGTCCTCCGACTAAGAGAATCAACACAGTTCGTAAACACACGAATGACGTCCTATGATCTGAAAGGTATTAGAACCTGGGCGCCGGTAGGCTTCGCCTGGTAGCATGATTCAGGACTTGAACTTTTCATGTCAGCTGTGGTCGCGTGGGAAGAGGTCCTCTTTGCAGAGACCTTTCTGGCCGCAAGGTCAGCGTACCCAACCATATTGCTATTATTCCCTCTCCTTATATCTAAACCTAAGAGTTCACGGGTCGATAGGACGCGTATGGAGGCGGAGCATTATTCGTCCATCACCCAGTCATGGTGGTTGCTGCAGCGAAGGATTACCCGGCAGCATTCACTTCCGAGCTGTACTCCTTCCACCATCATGGTCGGCCGTCAAGACTAGCTTAGGACCTATAATCCTTGATATAGGAATAGTAGCGGCCTCCGCAAGTAAGTATGCGTCTGACGAGACACGGCTTGTTGCTTCCCGACCCTGCGGCATCATCAGGTCCCTCCTGTCTAATGAGTGATGTTCAGTCATGACAGCACTGGTCCCATCGAAGACTTTTTGTGAGGAATGACCAGAAGAGAGTGAATGAAGAGAACTGGGTGGTTTCATTGCTTCTTTGATTAATCAACTGTTAGGCATGGCGGTTATCAATGTTATTTGATGCTAATCCAGTTTGTTCACTGATCTCAACCAGTTGCTCCGGTTGCTTGCTGATTGATTGATTGATGTTTGATGATTGATGATTGACGTGTGAGCCCAGCCCACCGTCGTTGGCCATCTCTGGAAGAGCGGTCGACACTCACTCATCAATCAATCATCAGAATGCTCTTGTCTTCGGTGGGGCTCGCCTCACTTCTTCCGCCACAGCAATGATCCTCCCAACCATCTCTTATAGGTATTCCTTGTTATCCAGTTACCTGATGCTCTCCAACCCCGAGCAAAACTGATCAGACCAGCAATGAAAATGCTGCTTTCCTAGTCTCTAGGCAATCTGAGCTAAGGAGTTCCTTGGATGTTAACTGCGGCTTCCACCACCAGAATAACTTTCCCCAACATCTCAAGAGGAGTTTCTCGACTTGGGCCACAGCACCTTCTGCATTCAGTCTCCATGGAAGAGGATCAGAAGGGAAGGCGCTGCATTCCTGCCTTTTGGCAGTCAAAAGGTGGTTCTGTGGCCAATGGGCAAAGGAAAACGGCCTTCCTTCATGCAGACGGGTCCATCAACCGTGCTGCGTTCGGAGTGAGGACAGATTTGGTAGCTTTGAGAGTTCCAACTCAAAAGCTTAATGTTGTGAGCAAGACGTTAAGGCCCTACCTACTTGATGTCCTGCGGACGAAGCGAGTGGTAGCAGACAGCAGTGCAAGGTAGATAAGTGCTTTCTAACCCCTTTGAGGCTTTGGCCTGATGTCGTCGTCCTCAGTCCTCCAAACTCCTCGAAGTTAGTACTTTGCAATGAGCGCGTTAGGGATGGGACCCTGGCAGACATTCCTGCAGATGTCCTACAGCCGATCAAGGATGACGTAAGCTCAACCACCGACCTCATTTTCTTGCTTGTTCTAAGGCGGCCATGCTTAGATAAAGGGAATCGTTCGCCATGAACTCTCACTTGGCTATGAGAATCTCACAGCAGAAGATGTCTTTGCCATGGTTCTTCCAGAGGATGTTGACAACCCCTCCTCCTTTGAGACTGTTGGCCATGTTGCTCATCTCAATCTAAGGTGCTTCTACCAATATAGCTGATGAGTCCCGAATAATAATGTGATGCGACATTGTAGAGAGGGACAGCTTCCCTATAAGAAGCTAATTGGTGAGGTGCTACTGGACAAAAATCCTGCCATCAAGACCGTAGTGAACAAGACGTCAACCATAGAGACAGAATTCAGAACTTTTCCGATGGAACTCTTGGCTGGAGAAAGTAATACCTTAGTTGAGGTAAAGGAGTGCGGCGCGAAGTACAAATTTGATTTTGCAGAAGTGTACTGGAACTCAAGGCTCCAGTATGAGCATCAACGCCTCGTAGACGAGATATCTCAGTCCAAGGGAACCGTTGTTTGTAAGTGGGGTTCTTTAGGTCTTGTATAGGATGTCTTGGGCGTTTCCCTGACAAGCTATCTAAATCAACCTTACCCGAAGGCGATATGATGTGCGGCATCGGGCCTTTCGCCATTCCGCTGGGACTAAGAGGCTGTATCGTACATGCCAATGACCTTAATCCTAAGAGCTACGAATATTTGGTCCAGAATATCAAGCTTAACAAGGTAGGCAGCTCAGGTTCTTGTTACGTATTCGAATGGAGTTTGCAAACCTTCTCTTTGCAGGTGTCTAAGCAAGTGCAAGCATATAATATGGATGGGCGAGCCTTCGTTCATCACCTACTAGCGCAAGGCGTGAGGTTTAATCGCATCATCATGAATCTTCCAGCCACGGCTATAGAGTTTCTAGGTATGACGGTGTACGTCATTCATGCCAGAAGCCCGCTTCTAACCATCATTTGTAGATGTATTCAAGTCTCTCTTCGACGATAGCTGGACTGTCTTACCGACTGTACATTGCTATTGCTTCTCCAGGCACGAAAAGTTTCTAGATGTACTCCAGGTGAGCTTAGATTATGAGGACCTCAGCGTTGTTGTAGGCTAAGAGTCTAACTGTGTTTCTTTTTAGCGCATTGAGGAAATACTTGACTGTCAGCTGGGCCAAGGGGAATTCCATGTCCATGATGTTCGGGACGTGGCCCCAAACAAGAGGATGCTTTGTGTGTCGTTCAAGCTACCAGACACCTGTCGAGCGTCACGACACCACCTGGCTTCCCGCAGTCCCAAACGCCGCCGGAAGGATTCAGGCTCTACTTCATAAAAAGCGAACTTAGACTGTTCAAGCAAAACGGGTGAGGGTCATGTTCCTTTCGGGTGCGTCTTAAGCTTGTGTTTGGGTCGCTCGAAGCTCCCGTCGCCGAATTCTACGGGAACCACTTTAGTGCTTTGCTAGTGCAAGTCGTCACGATGAGCAATCCATTTACCTTTCTAGCTCAACTTCTAGCTCCGTATCTGGGACAAGTGACTGTGCTGTCACTCTCTTAGAGCATCCTGCAAGCCCACACAGAGATGTTAATTAAGCAAATAAAATCTGATCAAAGCTTCCGAATATCACCTGCGATGGGACAAGCTGTGGTTTTGTTTCTCTTCAATAAGGCCATGATTCCCTCCTTGGAATAGCTATGACCGCAAAGAGTACTAGAGAACGTGGTGTTTAGAAGTCGATGTAATGGAAAATTGAAGACACACGACAAACCATTTAAGCGGACTCCGCATATCTTGTCTGGTAACAGGGCATTTTCTCTGGACTTGGCCGTCGTCCTCAAAGACTACATCCTCGTCCTGGTTTTCCTGTGTTGGAACAGATCGTGAGACGACGAAGGCTCATCACTGAATTGACGCCAGACTCACACACCCTAAAAATGTCTTGGAAGGTCTTGTAGTGCTTGTGGCTCTTGTTATCCTGCGCCGCATGACTTTGCCTTAGACGCTCAAGCTCTTGCTTAATGACAGGGTAAAAGTCATAGTCGTCAGACTGGAGAGGAAATGTCAGCTTAAGTAAGGCAAATCCCCAATTCGACTTTCACCAACCGACCTCGTCCATGGGCATCTGGAGACCATCGATGACCTGTCCAAAGGCGGTAATGTTTCGCGAGAGATCTATCCAAGTATTCAAAGCTGCCTCCATCCTCTCAACCTTACATGGGCGCCAGTTAATGTTAGGTGGGGTAACTTCGACAAACGGCACTCACCTCAGCTGGGTACTCTCCTTCTTCCTTCTTGATTGTCCTTGCCAGGCCATATAAGAGGCTGAGTCCAGTGGTCTCATCTCGCTGAAGCTGCTCCAATTTCCATTTGGCATCCTTGACCTCCCGTCGGAAGGACTGAGTAGCAGCGTCCATGCTCTGTACGCAGATTGTGAAGGGTTCCAAGAGTCTGTTCTGGTACGCTGGCTATGGTTCCTTCGAGCTCACAGAGCCCAACTTCCCGTCAAAATAGCCAATGTCACTGCTTCTGAAGCGTTATGTAGAAAAGTAGAGCGGCTGCCCAGCACCAACTGCATTAAGAAGGTCTCAACTATGAGAGGCAACTACTTGTAGGAAGATGCAGCTGGGGCCTTTCTGACGATCTCTCGTTCGCGCGTTTTGTCTGCAAACTCCCGCCAAATAAATATTCTTGCCTGAATCGCAAATTTTTGCGCCGAAAATTGAAGACCCTGTGAGGGGTGGTTCCGAATCTTACGAAGGGACTAAGTGTTATATTACCCTCACCATGTGCGCTTTACGAGGATAAGCAGAAAAAGGCAAGAGTATACCAAAAGTACCAAAATATACGTTACCTGTTCTAAAGACATACCAAAAATTAACACCCACCCTCTTCTGCTCATCCTCAAAACTACGAAGGGGTTCAAAAATGGTGATCATGGTGAAGCCCATAAGAGAAACAGAAGTTTCTGCAGGGCGCCGGCATGAGAGCAGTCCTGTTCAATCATTGAGAACTGATGTGGAGCCTTGGGAAATGTTGTAGGGTATGATAGCGGATGTAAGGTGTCTCCACTTTCGACTCGACATCTCCTACTCTATTAGAACTCTAACCTTAGGCTATTGAACTTTACATTAGTATGCCTTCCTATCGTAGTCGTGCACTGCGTTTGAAAGTGCATGATAGTGAGCATAAGAACAACTAGTCGCGATCTCCTCCAAGATGCCTGAAGATTGTGGCGCAGGCATCTCTTGCAAGTGCCACAAATGTGGTCCCACAAAGAGATCATCCAGAAGATGGTGGTAGTCGTACTTAGGTCGTCAGTGCCCCTTGGTTTTGATAAAGTGGCGAAGTCAGCGTAGAGTGGAGAGACTTTAGTAGACTGCGGCAGCAATCTTCGCTAGTAAGCGGTCATCCCAACTTCTACCTCTTGTTAATTTCCGCCTCTTTCTGCCATCTGTCCTATCTCTTTTGCCAGAAATAGCACCACCCTCTTCCTCCAGGTAGTGCCGACTCCTGTCTCTGGCATGTGAAAGTGCAGCCTTTCTTGTTCTCTCTATTCTGCTTTGGTCGTTGATAACGTCCTGGGAGAAGCGAGAAACCTGCAGGAAGTCTCTCAAGCAGAAGATGGTGACAGTTTCACCAAGCTCTGTTGATGAGTTAGGTAGAGCCACGCGACAATGGTCAGGCCAAGACTAAGCAAGTGCTGCTCGTTTAGAGGTCCAGTACCTTCAAAAGCGTTTTCAGCAAACTGGTCTTTGGCAACCAACCGCTTGATCTCTTGAGGTCTTGATCTCGGTGCTAGTAAGTCTTGAAGCTCTGCATTTATGTCAAGTAGTGTTAGTGAGCGCCCACTGATACAGTTTCTGGTCAGCTTGCGCCACCTTGCTTTTTCTTAGCTTCAGCTTCATGAGATGGACAGGTCTTGCCAGATGCTAAGCAGCACTTAGCACACATCGCGTAGCTACAATCTGTAATACCAGGCGAGAAGAACAGCGATTAAGCTTTGGCCAGCATGTGTCGTCTCTAATGTTCTACCTACTTTTCTTGCTTGGAAACCTATTACAGGTGGTGCACTTCGGCAGTTGGAGGAGGCTGTGTTTTGCTGTCTTGCTAGTAACCTTCGTCTCGGCCGCATCACTTCCATTTGCAGCAGGATGATTCATCCCTTTCGCCCTCCGAGTGGCGACTGTGGCTTTCTCGCCGGTCAATCTAGAGTCTGAAGTCCCCTTCTTTCCTCTAGGCATCACTACTTTCCTTTTAAGGCAGATCTTACAGCTGTTGATACTGTCACCCTACCCAGCAATAACAGCAACAACCAATGTTCAGCGAGAGAATTGATAGTCTCACAGCTTCATTATTACAATCGAAGACGAAGAGCGGATGTGCCATGGTGCCTCTCTTATAAAAGAGAAGTGGGAGGAGGGAGAAGGCGCTGATGGTGATGATGCCATGATGCCAGTCCTTACAGGGCTACAGGGGATTTTCAGAGCTAGTCCATTTTGGCGGGAGCATGAGTTACTTTGTCTCAAGGATACTTTGAAACAGTGAAATATAAAACTCAACTGAAGGCTTTGTAATCAATGACAAATAGCAAGAGACGGAAACTCTCAGTATACAAGGATAGGGAGACTGAGGAAGAGTGAAATTTATCAATGTTTTGTGCAATTCTTAGTAAAAAATCCCCCCTCTTTTTTCTCAATTCTCACGAGAGCATTAGGATTATCAAAGATTCTCTGGGCTAGTTACTGTACCGACTAAACGCCAATGACCACCAAAGACTTTTGAGTTGTTGAGTTCTGGTCCTGAACTCGAGTCGTTTCACTCGGAGTCTCAAGGAGTCCATCATCCCAGCCTGTCTATTCTGATGATGAATCTATCAGAAACTCACCGGCAACTCTGACCTCTTCTGATGTGATGCAGCAGCAATCCTTGCTGGCCATCAGGGCCCTATTTCAAAATCTCAACGTAATAAAGAAAGCTACAATGTGATTGCTCTTGTTGTGATCTTTGTAGGCACGAGCCTTCCTTTGTTCGATCCGTGTACCTATGGCTTTTTGCATTCACTTCCATAAGTCCTTGGCAATCCATTGTTGAAGAAATACTCATCATCTGAAGCGCGCTCTCTCCTCTGCGGTTGGATTTTTTTCTTCAAGAATAGCAGAAACTGTTCTTGTTCTTATTGCTTCTCCATTTCCCTCCTCAAAGTACATTCTTAGGAGAATAGCATGCTTCTTTTTTCCCTTCACTGATGATGGTGTCAGAAGCGGAGTCGAGCAGTCACATTTCTTAGCTCTTGTCTCTCCCTATTATTATCCCTTTTGCCATATCACTCTTTCTTCCTCGCCATCCTTCCTAATATGAGTAGTAGCTGACATCCAGCCGCATATCACTACGTCAGGAACAGTTGATGGTAAGGCGGTTAGGCGCCCTCCCTCTTTCCTATACCCCAATTGTAGGTTTACTAGAGGATTATGATCAACCCGGTCAACGTGCACTGACGAGAGGTTTTGCTGAGGCACTGTAAGCCCCTTGTGATCCATCCGTGATTGCGGCATCCACAATAACCTAGAGCACATGGTGCTCTCCCAATAAGAGTGGATTTCATATTTTTATAAAAATAATAGCTGCTTCTTCAGTACAGAATCAGGACTGTGTTAACTCCCTCAAAGATCTGGGGAGAGTAAGCTCCGGCTGCCTTCCATCAATATTCCAAAGCTCTTATCGACGTTTGGTCAACTTAGGATCATTGTTGTGCTATTGAAAAGCAGCGTGTAAAACTCCAGACGGCGAAAGTACCCCACCCTGAAGCCATAGTAAGAGTGCGTAGGTGTGTGATGATATTCGTGCAGTAATGGAGAAAACGGTTCAATGATAGGCTCACAATAACTCCTCCCCGACAATGTTATGGGATAGGTATCATGACAGGAAGCAGCCAACGAGGAAAGTCAGGGGCCCTAAGCAATACCATGATAACTGACAGTTGTCAAGTGGATAGCTGAGGCACCACATCCGATTGATGTGGAAGCTGGTCTAGCCCTCAGCCTACGCTTAGGCTAGTAGCTACGAATAATTATCGCCTCCACTATGACAAAGATCAGTCTGCGTAAATAGAAGCGTATCCGTGAGCAAGGCCGGCAAACTCAAAACGATCTAGTGAGTGGAGGGGGTACTCGCCTGAAAAGACTGAAACAGGAGATAAGTGCGTAGTAAACAATTTTGCCAATAGTCTCCTTCTTGAGTCTCTTAAGCACTGGATTCTTAAGTATCTCGGTTGGGTCTACCATCTCGTCCTTCTGATGTATCCTGAAACGTGGGAGGATAAATTGTCGATATCATAGAGTAAGCGAGGCATGGTAGAGCAAGAGAAAGCGACAAAGACTTACTTTCGGAGATGCCACATGGCCAAGGGTATATTAACGGCGAAGAAGGCTAACTGCCATGTTACCAGCAACAGTCCCACAAATACGAGATGGCCAACGATTTCTGGGTCTGGCCTCAGAAAGAGAAAGGGAAGACGGGAGGAAGAGTTAGGTGGGAGGATTATAGGGTGGTGCGTGCCATGCAACCCAGCAGGCGGAGTAAGAGCTCTTACACACTAGCCGGTTGAGCGATTCTGCTACATCTGATGGATTGAGATAGTCCTCCTCAAGATCTTGGATCTTCGTGAGCTAAAGCATCATTAGGAAGTCAGTACAGATTCAACCGTAGAGAAGCACATTAGCCTTATGATAGCGATCCTCACCCAGAAAAGGGCCACCCCTACAAGAGAAATCCCAATCAAATATGCTATGAGCTCGAGAACGAAGAGCACTGTTGCAAGCACCATTTCTCGATAACTGTCAGCAGCAGGAAGAACCCAAGGCCTTACTAAGTAAGAGCAACCTCTTCGCTGTACGATCGACACGTTTGTATGGAGCTGACAAACACAGCAGACTGACTCCTCAGCAAGCGGTATGAGAAGTTACAGATGTCCTCTGCCAGAACGAGGCATTCTGATTCTTGGCTTGTCATGAGCTTGATTCTTTGGATCCATGGGCATCTCACTGCTGCCAGCTCCAGTTTTTCTGCCTTGCTTGGAAAAAAAATGTTCAAGAATGCGGAGGACCTGTACATGTATGTACTGTAGAACTACATGCATGTACAGTAGAATACATTTAGAATGCAAAGGAGCGCTGCTAAACAGATTTAGAATGGAACCACCCGCTCCAATACAGTACAGTACTGTATACAGTACTGTGTTCAGTACATCAACTTGCAAGGAGCTTATTATGAATCCACATATGTAAAACGGTACAGTAGTGTTTTGTACAATGTAGAAGTACAGTACCGTAGGAGTCAAATAGGAACGTTGGTCGCACTTGTAGTGGTAGTACAAATAGTAGAACTGTGCTGTGTAACCGCGCCAGCCCTCCCCAAGCGTCAAGCGTCGCTTCGTCGGCAATGAGCTGCAGATTCTCTCGGCAGCAGTGCTCATTTTAATTCTCGATTCGAGGTACGAGGAAGCTGGCCGATGTAACAGCCTCAGAAGCTACGGTGCTCCGAAGGGGTGAACCATGGCTCTGAGTGCTAGACACCGTTGGTGTGTCCAAAAGCTTGGCGAGAGCTTTGGGCCTGCGGTGACCGAAGCAGATATCGAAGCGTTCCTTCGCCAAGAAGAAGTTCTTCACTCTTTCAATGAGCTTTTTAAAGGAAGTGGGCCCCAGCAGCTCTTCGTGTTCTATCAGTCTCCCGATGTGAAGAATAAGGTATGGGCTCCTATCAGTATCGCCATATACAGCTACCTGACCGCCGTACGTCAAGGCTGGAGAGTACGTCTCCTCAGACGGCCCTCCAAAGCTAGTCCTAACGAATGGCGACGATGTTAAATTGCGCTCCAAATGCTGCTACTTTATTAGAAGCACAGAAGGGAGGCCAGTTGATACAACCAAGGTTCGCCCATAAGAGTATCCATAATAGCCTTCGTCCTGGTCACAAATGGACTAAAAACTCGTGACAAAACAGGTGTCTGATGCTGAACTTCTGGCTGGAGAGTTGGAAGCAAACTGTCTCAAGACGATGCAGACACTTCTCTCCAATCTCTACCGTCCTCTACTGGGCGCCAGGTCAGACTGGGGAAAAGCAGAGCCACTCCAGCAACAGGAAGTGCTCCAAGACGTGGACAAGTTTGCAATGAACCTTCAGGAAGCTCTGAAAAGCGTCGTCGGTGGCGTAGAGTTACGCAAGCCTGACAAAGCCCAGCTCGAGCTTGATGTCAGAAAACTGTCTCAAGACGCGACAGTTGTCAAGAACTTTCAAGGTAAGGAAGCATTAGGGAAGTGTACGTAATTGTGTGAGTCCAACTAACCTACTGCAATTCTAGCGCTTGTGGAGGAATGGTGTGCCATTATTGAAAGCTGCTTGCAGCAGAAAGATGAGGAGAATGAACCCGACCAGTCTATGGGAGGTCCGATGACGGAGCTCGAGTATTGGAGAAAGCGTATGCAGAGATTGACAAGCATTACAGAGCATCTAAAATCCAAGGAATGCAAACTTGTCACGTCTACATTGCAGATGACTACAAAAAGCCCGGACGACGTCCACAGAACCAAGCTACTGAGTCTGCTTCGCCGATGGAAGTCCATAGACATCAGCATTACGGAGGCTGCCAACGAAGCCAAAGATAACGTCAAATATCTCTTCACTCTCGAGAGATTTATTCAGCCACTGTACACAGGCACTCCCTCCACCATCATCGACACATTGCCAGCTTTGATCAACTCAATCAAGATGATCCTCACCATTGCCCGCTACTACAACACCTCAGACAGGTTAACGGGCCTGTTCCAGAAGATTACCTTCCAGATGATTGCTAAGTGTAAGGACTGCATTCTCAATAGTAATGGAGAGCCTAAGTCCTTGTGGGAGCAAAACCCCGAGGAGCTAATCCGCAATCTTGAGTCGTGCTTAAAACTCAATGAAGCATATCAAGAGCAGTACCGAATCGTGAAAGAGAAGCTCCAAACCACTCCGAAGGGAAAGCAGTTTGATTTCCCGGAAGCTCAGATATTTGGCAAGCTGGATCTGTTCTGCAGGCGAATAGTGAAGCTTATTGACATGTTCAGCACCATCCACCAGTTCGATGCTCTGTCCCGGCATCGTTTGGAAGGGATGGAGCCACTAATAGAGCAATTCCATAACATAGTCAAGGACTTCAAGAACAAGAGGCATGACCTTCTGGATTATCATAACAACAAGTTTGACAGAGACTATGTGGAGTTCAACGTCCATATCTCGGATTTGGAAGGCTCACTGCAGCAGTTTATCAATCAACGCTTTGATAGCATCACAAGCATCGAACAATCACTGAATCTTCTCCGAAAGTTCCAGACCATCCTGCAGCGCGAAAACCTCAAGAGCGATCTCGACTCCAAGTTCAACCTTATCTTTCAAAACTATGCCGTAGAGCTGGAGAATGTCCAAGAGCTCTATGAGAAGCACAAACAAAACCCACCTATTCCTAGAGACTTACCGCCGGTAGCTGGCAACATAAAATGGTCCCGACATCTGCTCAAACGGATTGAAGAGCCCATGAAGAGGTTTGAAAGCAATCAAATAGTGTTAGCGAGCAAGGACGCTAAGCGCATCATCAAGCAGTACAACAAAGTTGCCCGTACCCTTGTGGCTTTTGAGTACCTATGGTATCAGGCCTGGGTGAAGTCAATTGATGAGGCCAAAGCTGGGCTCCATGCTACATTAGTCGTTCGTCACCCAGAAGACGGCCATCTTTACGTCAACTTTGACACAGAGGTTCTTCAGCTCATTCGTGAGGCGAAGTGCCTAGATCGAATGTCAATCGAGATCCCAGAATCAGCCAAGATTGTCCTTTTGCAGGAGGAGAAGTTCAAATCGTACTATAATGAACTTCAGCATACTCTAACCAAGTACGAGCGGGTGGTCAAGAGGGTGATCCCAGTGACAGCGACCCTTCTTCAGCCACATTTCAACGACATGGAGTATAAGCTACGGCCTGGCATGACCACTCTGACCTGGACCTCCATGAACATAGACAGCTATAAGAATATTATCCAGACAGGGCTGCAGAAGTTGGAGGAACTAGTGCACAACATAAGGGATATAGTGGAGAACAGGATTGAGAAAAACCTGAAAATTGTCAGCAAGACGCGACTCGTGAGCTTGCCCGAAGACCGGTCGTACACTCTGGACGAATTCGTTGCCATTCAGGAGAAGATCATGCACAAGGAAAGCGCTCTTTTACAAGGCAAAAATGTAGAGGTTGAGAATGCTGTCGAGGACCTGATCAAAGTGATCCTCAGCTATTCCCTCAGTAAGCCTGTGATCTCGGTCCCATCTGAGGAAGTTCAAAAGCTACGAAAGCACTACAATCACTTCATGTACCAGGCTTTGCTACACTGCACGAAGAACTCTCTTAACCTTATGAAGAGAAGAGTTTCCTATCGAGAAGGGGGACACTTTGCATTCCATGGGCGTCCACTCTTTGATGTGGAGGTAGTACTTACGCCACCAAAGGTGTCCCTTCACCCTAATCTTGACGAGATTCAGAATTGCATCAACAGGGCAGCAAAGACTGTTCTTGCCTGCACCAAGACTTTGTGGAAGTGGGGCCAATCAGGCCAGCCAGAAGATGCCTTACAGCCTAGGAAGGCGTTCTTCGACAAGATCACGAAGGATATTGAGATAGTGCGCGTAGTGCTACTCCTTACTGGTAGCATTCATGGCACCAGGAATGGTGTAGAGAATTCTCTAGCTAAGTTTGAGCAGTTTCACTGGCTGTGGAGGGAGGACAAGGCAGAAGCATATGCGGAGTTTACGAAGCAACAACCTCAACTTACCGACTATGAGCAGGAGCTCCTAAGATTTGCCGCCACCGAAAACACAGTGGAACAGACTCAGCCAGTAGAAGTCATCGGTGCTCTCTCTCTCAATACTCGGACACTTAAGAAGCAACTGATCAAAGAGGCAGAGCGTTGGAAGACGCAATACTCAGAGAATCTTCACAATGAAGCGCGGTCCCGGATGAATACATTGATGGATTACTTTCGCACCACTACTGGCAAGCTTCACAGAGAGGTTGTCGACCTCGATTCCTTGGGATTCGTGATGACGATCTTGAAGGAAGTCAGGCGGAAGGAGTCTGATATAGATCGAGAAATCGGTCCAATTCTTGAAATGTATCGGCTCCTGGAGAAGTACCTTTCAGACTTCATGGATAAGGAGGAAATGGACCAGAAAAGCATTCTAAGTGCCAGCTGGAAGAAGACCATTCGCTTGGCTGAGCAGCGAGCTGCTGAACTTAGCAAGTCGCAGGGGACATTCAAGCGCGGGCTGCTAAAAGATATCCGTGCTTTTATGGCTGATATTGTGGCCTTCAGGAAGGACTTTCTTCTCAACGGCCCAATGGTGCGGGGCATACGGCCAATGGACGCAGTGGAACGTCTAGGGCGATACAAAGAGGAGTATCAGATCCGTAATAGAAAGTATGAGCTGTATGCTAGTGGCGAGGACCTTTTTGCTCTGGATCGCACAGAGTATCCGGAGCTGGTGCAGACGCAAAAAGAGTTGGAGCTTCTGGACAAACTGTTCGGCTTGTACCAGGACGTCATAAAGACCCTAGAAGAATGGAAGAGTATCCCTTGGATCAACGTGCCCGATGCTATGCAGAGCATGACGGAGAAGGTGGACCAGTTCTCCTTCCGCTGCAAGAGGCTGCCACAGAAGCTCAAGGATTGGGAGGCCTACCACGAGTTAAAGAAGGCCATCGATGACTTCTCAACCGTGCTCCCGTTGTTGCAAGAGCTGAGTAAGCCTTCTATAAGGCAACGGCACTGGCAGGAAATAATGAAGATTACTGGGTCCAGTTTCGATGTCGAGCGGACAGACTTCAAACTCAGTGCCATTTTGGACGCCAATCTTGTGGACCATAAGTCAGAAATCGAGGAGATTATTGATAGCGCTGACAAGCAACTAAAGATTGAGAAGTCTCTGAAAGATATTGCAGAGCGGTGGGAGAAGGAGGAGTTTCAGTTCCAAGACTGGAAAGGTCGAAACATAAGTGTTCTAAAGGCTGTAGTGCCCGTTGTGGAGGAGCTAGAGGAAGCGCAAATGAACATTCAAACGATGTTGACCATGAGGCATGTCCTACCTTTCAAGGAAGAATGTCAGACAAGATTGCAAGTGCTCTCGGATACGTCCGATACGTTGGAAAGGTGGATTAAAGTCCAGCTCCTTTGGTGTTCGCTGGAATCTGTCTTCACCGGCGGGGATATTGCAAAACAAATGCCATTGGAAGCAAAAAAGTTCTCGAAGATTGACAAGGACTGGGCAAAGATTATGGCAAAAGCCGTCGAGACATCGATTGTCCTTGAATGCTGTGCCAATGAAACCCTCAAAGAATCCCTGCCCACGATGTATTCCGAGCTAGAGAAATGCCAAAAGTCCCTGGAAGGATATCTGGAGCAGAAGAGAAACAAGTTCCCTCGATTCTACTTTGTCTCTAACCCCGGTCTGCTCATTATCCTGTCTCAGGGCTCTGATCCTCTTTCTATGAACCAGCATTATGAGAAGGTCTTTGACAGCATTGAGAAAGTGGTCCATAACGCCAAAGACAAGACTGTGATTATGAGCATGATATCAGCAGTGGAGGAAGTCCCATTTTCTACACCTCTCAAAGCAGTCGGTAACATTGAAGACTGGCTAAGTGAGCTCTGTAAGGAGATGCAGAGGACAATGAAGGATATTTGTAGGAATTGCGCTGCGGATGTCAGTCAATTAGGTGCGGATGTCAAGAATCTGAAGTCATTCGTAGACAACTATATTGCTCAATTTGCTCTTCTGGGCATCCAGCTAATGTGGACCTCAGATTGCCAGTCAGCTTTAGAGCAATGCAAAACCAAAAAGACGGCAATGAAGGACTGCGTCACCAGACAGAATCAGGTGTTGACTGAACTCTCCTCTTGGTGTCTTCAAGATCTCGGATCGAGGGAAAATAGACGGAAGATCGAGACTTTGATCACCATCCATGTTCACCAGCGCGATGTGACCAATGACCTATCAAGCTTGCACAAGCAGAAAAAGATTGGAGATCCAAATGACTTTGAATGGCTTAAGCAAGCAAGGTTCTATTGGAGGCCTGGAAACCGCGATGAGATATCTGATGACGCTGCTTGTGTCATCTCTATCTCAGACGTGGACTTCAACTATCAGTTCGAGTACCTGGGGTCCAAAGAGCGGCTTGTCATTACGCCTCTCACTGACAGATGCTACATTACACTTGCACAAGCTCTGGGAATGTACTTTGGTGGTGCACCTGCGGGGCCTGCTGGTACCGGCAAAACCGAGACAGTTAAGGATCTAGGTCGAGCTCTGGGTCTCTATGTGGTGGTCACAAACTGTACTGATCAGCAGAAATACACAGACTGTGCCAAGATCTTCAAAGGTCTCTGCATGGGAGGGCTTTGGGGATGCTTTGACGAGTTCAATCGGATCCAGCTACCAGTACTGTCGGTGGTAGCACAGCAGGTGCTTGCCATTCAGAACGCCAAAAAGGCTGGCATGCCACAATTTCAGTTTCCTGGAGACCCCCAAAATATTGTTCTTAACCCTGTCTGCGGCTTCTTCATCACTATGAACCCCGGTTATGCGGGCAGACAGGAGCTACCAGAGAACCTTAAGGCATTGTTCAGAGGCGTCGCAATGATGGTCCCTGACTTCGAGATAATTATGAAGGTCAAGCTTTGTTCTGTGGGATATATGGAGTTCAGCATGCTGGCGAAAAAGTTCTACATCCTCTATAACACTTGCAAAGAACAGCTTTCGGCGCAGAAGCATTATGACTGGGGTTTGAGGAACATTCTTGCAGTGCTCAGAACAGCAGGAAAGACGAAGCGAGATAACATCAACAGTCCAGAATCCGCTCTTCTTTATCAGACATTGAGAGACATGAACTTGTCCAAGTTAGTAGCGCAAGATGTCCCTCTCTTTCTATCTCTCCTCTCTGACCTGTTCCCAACGGTATCTTCGCCTCCAAAGGGTTCTTACCCTGACGTGGAGCAGGCTCTAACACATTGTATTGAGGAGGCCGAACTGGTGCTGCATCCTTCATGGATGAATAAGATCATACAACTGTACGAGACTCAGCTTGTCCGCCACGGTATCATGTTAGTGGGCCCCACTGGTGGCGGCAAGTCCAAAATCTTCGAGATGCTGGGAAACACATTGAGTCGGGTAACAGGCACCACTCACAAGCAGGCCAGGCTTAATCCTAAGGCCATAAGGGCAGCTGAAATGTATGGCGAACTAGATCCCACTTCAGGAGAGTGGACATCAGGAGTTTTCGCTGCAATGTGGTCGAAGTTCAATAATAGGGCCAACAAGTTCATCACGTGGATCATTTGCGATGGCCCAGTGGACGCCATTTGGATTGAAGATCTCAACACCGTCTTGGACGATAACAAGATCTTAACCTTGGCCAATGGCGATAGAATGCCAATGACGGATAATGTAAAGCTCATGTTCGAGGTTGAGACCCTTGTGAATGCATCGCCTGCTACGGTCTCCCGAGCTGGCATTGTGTTTGTCAGTGACACCGACCTAGACTGGGGCCCGGTAGTGGAGGGCTGGTGTCGCAAGCAGCCGAAGGAGTTTAATTCAATTTATGCAGAGCTCTTCCAGAGGTATCTGGGTGAATGCCATCCTCTCAGCATTGGTCACTGCATGGAGTATTTAACGAGAAACACACAGGAGGTAATGAAGCTTTCACGTGTTGGGAAGGCCTCAATGCTCTTCCATTTGTTGGAAGGGCTTATCAAAGGAGGCTTCTCCAGCAAATTGGCGATGAACTCTCCTGAAGTACTAGCCTGTCAGTTAGAGAAGTTATTCCAGTACTGCGTAGCGTGGGCTATGGGCGGCCTACTTGAGCAAGAGGACAGGAGTAAGTTTGATGAATGGATGAGAACCGTCGATCGTAAAGGGCTGATGCCAAAGGTGGACGCCGGAGAAAGCATTTTCGAGTATTTTGTCGACGATACCTTCGAGTGGAAGAAATGGAAGCCACCATCATGGACTTATCCTAAAGGCGATACCCTGAACTTTTCAAGTCTATTGGTACCCACTATGGACTCTACACGCGCGATCTACCTCTGCCAAGCCATGCACCGCCTCCATAAGCCGACTTTGATGGTAGGGGGCTCAGGCACAGCAAAGACTTCCACGGCCCAGATGTTTTTTGCCAAGTTGGACCCGGAAACTACCCTCATCAAAAGCGTCAACTTTTCGAACGCCACAACTCCGTTTATGTTTCAGACAGCAGTTGAGTCAGAGTTGGACAAGAGAGGGGGAAAGAGCTTCGGACCTCCCAACGGAAAGAAGATGATGATTTTCCTAGATGATCTCAGCATGCCACTAGTCAACACATGGGGAGATCAACCCACTCTCGAGATGGCTCGGCTCATGATCGAATGGGGCGGCTTCTGTTTCCTGGACAAGGACAAGAGAGGTGATTTCAAGGTTTGCGAAGATCTTCTCTATCTCGGAGCCATGAACCACCCTGGAGGAGGAAGGAATGACATCCCTAACCGGCTGAAGCGTCACTTCTTCTGCTTCAACATGGTGCTCCCGTCTATCACATCCATCGACGATATTTATGGGCAGATGTTAAAGGGAAGATTCCAGAGCTCAGAATTTAGTTCTAATTTTCTCAGTGTAATGACTTCTCTAACAAAGGTTACCATCGTCTTGTGGCGCAAGATCAAGCAAAAGATGCTTCCCACTCCGGCGAAGTTCCACTACAATTTTAACATGCGCGACCTCAGCCGCGTCTTCCAGGGCATCCTTACCACTCCAAAGCAAACTATCCTCACGGGTGGGATCAAGGTGGAGCGGAGGGAAATGCCGCCCATGATGCCTGAGGTCCTTCTTGTCAGGCTATGGCGGCACGAGTGCGACCGGGTCTTTGAGGACAAGCTGACCAACCACCAAGACAAAAACTGGTACAAGGATTACCTACACGGCCTCACTGCCGAGATGTTTTCCCCAGAGTATGCAGAAGCTACAAAAGAGGAAATGTATATGGTAAACTTCCTCAGAGATCCCGTACCTGATGCTGATGGTGTTATTGAGGATAATGCACCGAAGGTTTATGAGCCTGGAGGAAGTATAGGTGACATCCGCCAGCGTGTAGAGATGTTCCTTACTAAGCACAACGAGGAGTTCCCTGCCAAGAAAATGGAGCTGGTCCTTTTCAAAGATGCACTGCGCCACCTTCTCCGCATTTCTAGAATTATTGAGATGCCGAGAGGCAGTGCACTGCTTGTCGGAGTTGGTGGTTCTGGGAAGCAGTCACTCACAAAGCTAGCGTCGTACATGTCGCGATCGGTGGTCTTCCAAATCACTCTCACAAAGTCATACAACTTTGCCAGCTTTATGGAGGACCTCCGGACCCTATTCAAGGGAGCTGGGCACCAACGCAAGCAGATGACGTTTTTGTTCACTGACTCTCATATTAAGGACGAGAATTTCTTAGAACTTTTGAACTCAGTTCTGCTGACCGGAGAAGTCGCAGGTCTTTTTGCAAAAGATGAGATGATGGCAATGACTGCGGATATTCGGGCTAGCTTCATGAAAGAGCGACCTGGAATGGCTGACACCCAGGCTAACCTCAAGCAGTACTTTACAGACTGCGTTCGCGACAATCTCCATGTCGTCCTTTGCATGTCACCTCTCAACCCGAAGTTCCCAGAGAGAGGTAGAAAGTTTCCCGGCATCATTAACGTGCCGACCATTGACTGGTTCTTGCCATGGCCAGAAGAGGCTCTGGTTGACGTCTCCCGTGGCTTCATTTCTGAGTTCCCCATGGACTGTGACACGCAAGCCCGTGATGGTCTCATCTCCCACATGGGAATGGTGCACAAAATGGTCACTGAGGTCTGCCAAGATTACTTTCTAAAAATGAGAAGGAATGTCTACCAAACCCCCAAGTCCTATCTGTCCTTCATCCATAGCTACAAGACCATGTACACAGCCAAGCTGAAGGAAATCAATGAAAAGGAACAGCGTGTGAATCTGGGTCTCAAAAAGCTCATTGGCGGTGCAGAAGACGTGCGTGCTCTTAAGCTCATCCTGGCCGAGGAACAGAAGAAGCTTGAGGTTGCAACTGTGGAGACGAACAACATGCTTCGTAGTCTAGAGGTCAGCTCCAGCGAGGCCAAGAAGGAGGGAGATCAGGTCGCGACTATTAAAGCCCGATGTGAAGAAGATGCCAAACGCATCAAAAAAGAGAAGGAGGACTGCGAAGAAGACCTTGCCAAAGCCAGACCCTACGTCGTTGAGGCTGAGACCGCGATTGATTCCATTAAACCAGCACATATCGGCGAGATCAGGAAGCTTCCAAAGCCATCTGATATCATCAAGCTCGTCTTTGACGGTGTCCTGATCCTCTTCAAGGAACCCCTCAACCCTGTCAAGGCTACTAAGCTCAACGTCGCCAAGAAAGATGTTGACTTCGTTGAGCCGTCCTTCGTCCCTCATGCCCAGAAGATGTTGAATGACATAAATTTTCTGAACAAGGTACAGAGCTTTGGCAAGTCCGAAAAGGACCTCATCAATGAAGAGACTATTGAGCTTCTCTTGCCTTATATGGAGCTTGAAGGATTCCTGCCGTCTGTGGCTAAGAATGCCTCTGCCGCAGCTGAAGGTTTATGCACATGGGTTAGGGCGATGAAGTTCTATCACGAAGCGTCTAAAATCGTGAAACCGAAGCTGGAAGCTCTTGCCATTGCGGAGTCACAAATGGAGGCTGCCAACAAGGCACTGGCTTCGGCCGAAGGTCGCCTTCAGAAGTGCAAGGCCAGACTTGGTGAGCTGCAGACTATGTTTGACTCTCAAATGGCGGAAAAGCAGAGGATCGAAGATGGTGCGCAGGCACTAGCCAAAAAAATGGCTCAGGCCAGCGACCTCATCAATGGGCTCTCAGGAGAACGAGAGCGATGGACTGAAGATTCTAAGCACTTCGCTGACCTCAAGCAAAGGCTTGTAGGGGACTGTGCCTTGGCTTGTGCTTTTGTCTCATACCTTGGTCCCTTTAACCAGGACTTTAGGATGCAATGCGTCAATGACAAGTTCACCGGGGATTGCCTTGCCAAAATGGTCCCTGTGACAAAGAACTTGGACATCATCTCCTTCTTAGTGGATATTGGTACTATTGGTGATTGGAATATGGAAGGCCTTCCCACGGATCCTCTATCCATACAGAATGGTATATTGGTCACGCGCTCAAGCCGTTACCCTTTGCTCATAGATCCTCAGGGTCAGGCACTTAATTGGATCAAAAACAGAGAGGCTAAGCGGATGCCACAGTGGGGTACCACAACGCTCACTGCTCCGAAACTTAAGGACCAACTAGAGTTCTGCATGAGCGAGGGTAAGGCCCTCGTAGTAACTGGAGTAGAACAGGAAATTGACCCCATGCTAGACCCAGTTTTGGAGAAACAGATCATCGTGAGGGGAGGGCGGATGTCGATCAACGTCTCGGATAAGAACATGGAACTGGATCCGGCGTTCACGATGTACTTCATTACCCGTTTGCCGAATCCTCATTTCTCTCCGGAGCTGCAGGCCAAAACAACCGTGGTAGACTTCACAGTGACGATGAAGGGCTTAGAAGAGCAACTTCTGGGCAGAGTGATCAGTAAAGAACAAAAGGCGCTGGAAGATCAGCTCAACCAGGTGCTTAGCGAGGTCAATGCCAACACCAAGGCTCTTTTGCAGCTAGACGCTTCGCTGCTAGAAAGATTGACGTCGAATTCGGGAAATCTCCTGGAAGATGATGAGCTCATCGTCGTGCTCGCTAATACTAAAGCAAAGGCGGCAGAGGTGAAGGAAAAGCTTATTGCGGCTGACGAGACGAAGCTGAACATCAATGAAAAACGAGAGCAATTCCGTGCCGTCGCTGCCCGCGGATCTGTACTCTATTTCTCTATTGTCGAGATGTCCCTTGTGAACTGCATGTACCAGACGTCCTTGGATCAGTTCCTGGCTCTATTCATGAAGTCAATGGAGATGGCTGAGCGGGCTACCCTGGCATCGAAGCGTGTTAACAACATCATTGACACCATGACTTATATCACCTACCGATACATTAATCGGGGTCTATACGAGAAGGGCAAACTCACATTCGTACTAATTGTCACCCTTAAGATCCTCATTGGAGCTAATCTGCTCACACAAACAGACCTTAACCTCTTCTTGCGAGGTGGAGCTGCCCTTGACATCAACTCTGTACGGAGAAAGCCCTTCAATTGGCTCAGTAACGAAGCATGGCTTAATGTTGTGGAGCTATCACAGAAATGTAAGTTCTTCGTCAACCTGCCAAATGAGATGACTGCGAATGAAGGTATGTGGCGGAGATGGTACGAAGACAATGAACCTGAAGGCATGGCAATCCCGGACTACGAAGCTCGACTCTCGGACGTGGCGGACATAAGCTCCTTCTACAAGCTGCTTCTAGTTCGATCGTTGAGGATGGACAGAACCATTCTCATGGCAAAGCAGTTCATAAGAAACACTCCACAAATGGGTCCGCGGTACGTGGAGCCTGTAACTGATACAATTGAGAGCATCTATGCCGAAATGGTAGCATCCACACCAGTCATTTTCCTGCTCTCGGTAGGAGCCGACCCAACCGATAGTATTGAACAGCTTGCTAGAAAGCAGAAGCGACCATCTCCGGCGGTAGTGTCTCTTGGGGAGGGCCAGGAGCCCGTTGCCATAAAGGCCATTAACGCCGCAGCGGTGAATGGAACATGGGTACTTCTACAGAACTGCGAGTTAGGCATCGGCCTTATGTGCCAAATGGAAGAGCTGCTCCTAAAGCTTCAGGATACCATAGATCCTGGGTTCCGACTATTTATGACCGCGCTGCCAACCAATGAGTTCCCGTTAGGGCTGCTTCAAATGGCGACCAAGGTGACAAACGAGCCACCAGCAGGCCTTAAGGCAGGTTTGCTGCGTTCCTACACAGTTATGGTAGACCAAGACCGTCTGGAGCGTGTCGAGACGGTCCAATGGAAGCAACTGGTGTTCAATCTGTGCTTCCTGCACTCTATTGTGCAGGAAAGGCGAAAGTTTGGTCCTTTGGGCTGGTCGATCCCTTACGAATACAATAGCGGTGACCTATCGGCCTGCATCCAATTCCTTGAGAAGCACCTTTACAATGGTTCCATTTCTTGGCCCACGCTGCAATACATGGTCGCCGAGGTGCAGTATGGGGGTAAGATCACGGACAGTCTGGACAGACGACTCTTCAACCTTTACACTACTGCCTGGATGTCAGCCTTTGCGTGCCAGTCAGATTTCACATACAACCCGGCAAAGCCGCTCTTTCGTATCCCTGATGACTTCGTTTATAGAATACCGACATATGACTCCATTGACGACTATCGCAAATATCTTTCGGGATTCCCCGAGGTCGACTCCCCGGAGATCTTTGGACTGCATCCAAATGCTGATTTAACCTTTAGAGTGAAGGAGGTGAATTCGCTGATGGACACACTGTCCGAGACGCAGCCGAAAGGCGGTGGAGGTGCTGGTGGTGCTAGCAGAGAGGACATAGTCTTCGCCAAAGCGACTGAGTTGCTTGAAAGATTGCCTGCGGACTACATTGAAGATGAGTACAAGCAAAAGCTGCAGAAGCTTGGCGGTCTTACCATTCCGTTGAATATCTTCTTATATCAAGAAGTTGAACGCCTTCAAAGGGTTATTTCTAAGGTTAGACAGATGCTCACGCAGATGCAAATGGCCATTCGGGGAGAAGTAGTAATGACGGAAGAGCTTCAAGGGGCTCTTAACGCAATCTACGATGCCAAAGTGCCACCTTCATGGATCTTGACTGTGGCGGGGGACGAATTCTCTTGGATCTTGTCTACCTTAGGTCTTTGGTTCTCGTCGCTTCTGTCTAGAGACGAGCAAAACCGGAACTGGCTAAATAACGGCAGGCCCAACAGCTTCTGGCTAACAGGCTTCTTCAACCCACAAGGTATGCTAACCGCAATGAAACAAGAAGTCACAAGGAAGCATAAGAATCAGAGCTGGGCCTTGGACGATGTGGTGTACAGAACAGAAGTGACGAGCCACAGCCTGCCGGACTCGGTCCGTAGCCCACCCCAAGAAGGGATCTATGTCCATGGGCTGTTCCTGGACGGAGGCGCTTGGAGTAAACATGACAACCACCTCGTAGAGTCTGAACCGAAGAGGCTTTTCCAGCTTCTGCCTGTGCTCCACGTGACAGGATATTTGAAGTCGGAAGAGGCCAAGGCGAAGAGAGAGATGTTTGGCAGCCAAGGACCGTATGAATGCCCATGTTACAAGTATCCAAAGAGAACGGACCGATATATGATCTTTATGGTTAATCTCGCATGTGGTCCTGACAAAAGCCCAAGCCACTGGGGTCTTAGAGGCGTGGCCTTGCTCTGCAACACGGACTAGTTTTCTTTTACATTTAGCTGTAGGAATAGTGGGTGTGAAGCGATAACAATAATGAGTCTCGTTGAACTAAAGAGTGCGCCTGTCACGTCATTCTCTCATTCACCTTCCCAAGACATAGTCTAAGGTGGCCATTACCTAGCAATTGGCCCTTGACCCTAATGCTTAGGGCTAGCTAGACGCTGGAAGAAGTGAAACGACTAGATTCACGGGTCATTGTGGCAAAACTAGGTTACTTCGGCAAGTCCTCTAAGGAGGCCCCTTGGTGGTCCTAACCCAAATATACCTAGGATGGTCTTCATTGCACAGAGGACGCCACCGACGCTTAGAACACTCCTGCATGGACGCCGAAGTTTGAGGCAAGCTTCTTATTCTCCTCAGTCGGGGCAATAAGCAGGCCGAGGGGCGAGGACTCAATAGAACTTCCTAGGGAAACCTGGTAGGTTCTAGCTCCCGCGAGAAGATAGAGAATGTCATAGAGGGTCAGTGAAGGACATGGAGGATGAGGTCTGGCAGGGCAATTCACAAGCAATTCTGTCGCAGCTCCAAGATGTGCAAGAACCTTACAGTGTCCCTTCAATGGTTAACTCTACGGAAGGTTGGCTTTGCTGATGCTAGAAGATCAGTCTCTAACAAACCGTATGAGTTGTAATTGAACTCGTTGACGTTGGCGCTTGTGCTGTCCTTTAACCGTAAGAAAGGTCTCTAACGTCTGAAACAAGCCAGCCGCGAATAGAATCATGTCGTCGAAGTCTTCTGGACGGAGTAAGTTTCTCTCGCTCCAAAGCATAAAAGTGTGTCCACCCTTGTACTCTATGTTCATAATTTACTGCTAGACGCAACTTCACGATCTCATTCAGAAGCTCTCTGTAACTTTCCAAAGTCGGATTTTAAGAGAAGCCTCGTACATTTTGGGACCCCAAGCCCTTCGTGACACAAAGAAGAGAACTCTCTTTGTCCTTAACGAGACTACGTACACGAGTTGCTAGAAAGATTTATAACGATGAAGGACTGCAATCCAATGAAAAGAAAGATGGAACCACGACAACAGCTGTCTAAACAGATAATGAGGAGGATCTTGGCAGAGGTTTTATCGCAGGGCAGAAGAAGGTCTTATTTCACGCAGTCACCGGTACAAGACCAGATATGGCGCATGCAGTGGGAGTGCTCAGCCGTCACCTCACTAATCTTAGCAAGACTCATTGGAAAACGGTCAAGCGTGTATTAAAGTACCTCAAAAGCACTGCTTGCCTTAGTATCTGTATCGGGGCATTGGACTTTGACGGACTAGGGCTCCTTGGACTAGGGCTCCTTGCTTATGCTGACGCTGATTAGGGCAACAGCTCTGGTGACCAGCCCTCCAACTCTGTTTATATCCTCAAGCTCTGTGGCGGACCCATCTCCTGGGAAAGCAAGAGAAAACCAACTGGGGCTCTATCAAACTGGCTCTAGCAACTACTTCTCAAGAAGACGGGCTCTATCAAATACTAAAGCAGATGGGACAAGACCCTATTTGGGTTCGTCAGCTGCTTGCCAATCTGGTTCTGAACAGCGCTCTTCCATTACATTTTCCACTACGTTGATGCAAGACAATCGTGGAGCCATCGCGTACTTACTCAGACCACATTCTGGTCTTCGGCAGTAGAGAAGAGTACGTCGACGAAGCAGAAAGACATGGCGACAGCCAATGTCCTGCGCCTTGGGCTTCTCGGCAGTGAAACGGGGTCGCAGAGAAAAGCCGTCGGTTGAGGCCCTGGACGAGGCTCAACTATACCATGGTCCGGAGACGTATCAGCAACAGCGCACCTCTACGAACTGGACAGGCGGTCCTTCCAAGCTTAAAAAGCTGCGAGCTTATGATCTGGCAACTGCCGAGTTTCTACTATCTTGTCATCTGTCTTAGGGACATCAAGACAGGCAAGTGGTGACGGGAGGGGGTGGACTCTCTAATGGGGCGGTGTATGTAACCTCACTAAAGGCCTCACGACCCATACAGTCATAAATGGAGATAAAAGAAGCGATAGAGTGACCCATCGTAGCTGCAAACCTTTCTAATCACTACCGTAATGCCTCTCCCCGAGTGCCCTGGCTTTCCCATCACTATTTGAGAGGTAGTGCCAACAATAGCCAGGAGAGGTCAAGGGAGCAAACTCTGACAACATTTGTTTTCATGAGTAGGACGAAAGACAACATCAAGCTTTATTGGTGCTCAACAGAGACAAGTTGGACGCAATGCTGCTGCAGCTGCGGCAAATGGTAGTTCTTCAGTCAATAAAGCAGTCATGACTCAGCCATCCTCTGGTTATTATGTTGGGAGTGGTCAACAAGGACAAGAGTGTCTTGGGTCGAGCCCCAGCCCAGCAGCAGCAGCAGAGCTGAGCTCGGCAGTCGTTGATGCAAAGGACATACTAACGGCGCTGCCGGTAACCGTTGCACAGTAGTACTGTACATGTGCCGCGTGCTGTACTGTGCACATCGTACAACACAGATTGTATGCTGCTTCATGATGAGGACAAACGGGAAGAAAGATCGGGAGAAGGATCTTCTAGTTGAAGTGCGAATCAACGAAGGAAGTGTGTCTTTTGTTGACACCAGACCTTCAGTTTCCTTAGGTGGGAGGTAGGTTTGAGTCAGAAGAACAAAGCAAGCAGAAAGGAGGCGCCGTCCTGTGTCACCCATGCTTCTGATCGCTTCTTCTATCCGCGTCGATTGCATACAGGTTCGCGGACGGTAAAGCTACCTACGAGCCACCACCGGGACGTCGTTGAGTCAACTCCTTTGGACCTCTACGGAAAAGCAGTTGCTCTTCCCGCTCCTGCAGCATTCAGCCTTGCCAATAGCTTATTCTGCTACAGAGAACACTAGATTACCAGGTTATATACGGGACGAAGATATCGGGTATCGGCTGTGCAAAGCTGCTCCATTTGCCCTCGCCATGAAAGAGCTTCCAGTTTCCGAGGTTCGGAGGGACGGCCATAGCACTTGGAGTAACACCATCTCCTTGCGTCCAGTACTTGCAACTTCGGACTCCTCGACAATCTTAACCCTGGAGGCGTTTGTGCCATGCCTCTTAATTGCTCTTATCGTATTCGAAGTTCGCAGGCATGCTCAATCACCGCTCTTAGGTGATAGGGTTGAAAGGTCGGATGAACTTGCTTCTTTATCCAAAATCATATGATTCTGTTCTAATCACCAGGGCAATCCGCAGAAGTGCACCTCGTGGACTTAGACGCAGACCCTGGCTTGGCTGGATTACGAATGTCTTGAGAGTCACGGACAATGAGTTCATGGATAGCGCTGGCCCAGATGCTTTGGTATTTATCAGGTTCCAGCATCTATTCCTGAAGCTATCAATCTATGGATGCATTGCGGGTCTTCCGCTAGGGCTAGGTTACCTCTTGAGTGATCACAATATTAGTGCGGTAAGCACGGTCTCGTATGACATTCTCCCTGGGTATGTTTGAGTGCTAACATAGACAGAGCACAGGCGGACTCCGTCAGCATCTTGGACTTAACCTCAATAGCCAATATTCCCCGGAGAGAGAATAGTGCTCTATGGTTGCCAGGCGTGGCCATGTGGGTCTTCACTTACTTTGTAGTACGGGCTCTAGAACAGGTGTGAGATACCAGCCTTGTTGCTCATTTGTAAACAAAGTTGCTGACAAAAAGATATGTACCATCCAGGAGTATCGAAGAGTAAGTTTGCGAACCTCTGGAACGTTTCTAAACACTCACCTGCGCCGCTATGGTCTGGTAGTTTGCGAGGTTGAGACATCGATGGCTCCAGAGCCTGAGGCCCGAGAACTACACGGTGAGTGATTCATCAACAGGCTGGCGTTTGCAAGCTTATGCATCTCTTGGGCAGGTCGTAGTTCGCGCAATCCCAGTTCCTTTGCGATCCAAATCCTCCCTGGCTGAGTATTGTCGAAGACTATTTCCGGAAGGTTTCTACAGGTCCGCATAACAAGACGCTAGTACCTTGGCACGTTCCTAACACTATCTCGCCCAGTGTCTCGGTGATTAGAGAGGTTGAAGGGCTTGAAGAGCTCTTAACTGCACGAGAGGATTCTGTGAAGAAGCTTGAACGGGAATTGCGAAGGTTTGGCAAGTGTACTATATCGTTAAGTCTTTCGCGGTTAAAACTCACCATCGAAGACAGGCCACACGGGACCGGAACCTGGAGGATCTGTAAGAGGGACAGGGTAATGGACCATGAGGTCTTTACCTGGCTAGATGCTGCCGCAGCTAATGGGCATGTGTAGGATATGTCTTTTCACTACCAAGAAACACTTCAGGATCTGGATCGTAAAGTACACGAGATTGTCGAAAGACACAAAGCTCAAAGCGCTACCATTGAGAAGGCTATTGCACGACGGCTAGCTTCAGCAGAGTCTGAGAGGCCGATGAAAGAGATTTTAGATAGCACTCCTGATGATGTTGATAGACAAGATGTTGGCTACGACCCCATCTTCAGCCTGAGTGATGCTCTTGAACAGCCACCCAAGCCCACTCTTGCGTCTGACCTATTCAACCTCCTGGGCACGAGCAATATAACTGCGGGTCAGTATATGTAGCTCTCTGTATGCACATGACGATTGCACTCAGCTTTCTCGAAAGCCTTCATCTCGTTTAAGAAGCTCCAAGATCTTGCGGTCATGCGGCAGTGTGTGCAATCACGCTTTCCCAGTGTATTTTTGGTCACTGAGGCTCCAGGCCCAGGCGACATTATCTGGAAAAACCTTTTGACCCCACCTGTACGAAGCAGGATTCGAAAATTACTGGCCTTCGCCTTGCTCCTAGTCCTGTAAGTACTCAGATATACGAGTCTTCCTGGTAGACTCTAACCACGTTCATCAGGCTCCTGTTTTGGTCGATCCCCACGACGTTCATTGTCTCCTTCAGTAGGTCCAGGTCTCCCTAGATCTACCATTTCTCCGGGGCCTTACTGATCCCTTTTCAGCTTCCCCAGAAGCCCTACGGAAAGGATTGCCAGGGGTTGAACAGCTAATGGAGGATTATCCGGTCTTCCGTCGTCTAGCACGAAGCCTTTCTCCGCTGGCTTTGCTTCTTTTCACAAGCTTGCTCCCTCCCTTATGCCTATGTGAGCCGAGACTCTGATATATCCCTGATACAATACACGATACTTACTGCGCCCTCGTAGTTCTTTCCAGGCATGAGAAACTTCTGTCGGAAAGTTGGATTCGCATCTCATGCTTTCAAAAGTTGTACGTCTTCCAGATGACTCAGATACTTCTGATCAAAACCGTGTCCGCTACCGTCTTCAGCACCGTTCTGTCAATCGTAGATCATCCTGCAGATCTTGTAGCCATTTTGGCCGATAGTCTACCGAAGGTAGGATGGACATGATGTCCACATTATGGCATCTTTAACCTCGTTCGTGTTGCTGCAGCAAGCGTACTTCTACCTCAACTTCGTTATCATCAAAACTTTTCTTGGCTTACCTGCTGAGCTACTCAAGGTACCTGGATGGGCACTCTTCACACTCTCCAGGGCCATTGGTAGGGAGAACAGGACTGCAGATGGATTACCAGCCTATCAGCGGCCCGGGAACGTCAAGTACGAGCAACATTATAACGAGTAAGTTGCGCAATGGATCCACTATAAGCATGCTCAATTATGGCTAATACCCTCCGCAGCCAGTTGGTTGTCCTGACGATGCTGATGGTCTACGCTGTGCTTTCCCCTCTTATAGTTCCTCTGATAGCTCTATACTTCGGATTCTCTGCAATCCTATGGCGATATCAGGCTCTTCATGTGTACACCGCGAAGTATGAGAGTGGTGGTAAAATGTTCCCTTATGTAAGGCTTTTCACTTGCATCAAACGAGGCTGCTTATTAGCTGACGCCGCAATGTCACAGGTCTTCAGAAGGATAGTTTGGGGTCTAATAATTGGTCAGATTACCCTCTTTGGGGTGTTGGCCCTACACCACGCTTTTCTAGCGTCGCTCTTTGTGCTGCCTCTACCACTGGTGACCTGGGCCGTGACAGGGGCCTTAGACTCAAACTACTCTAGAACAGCTGGAAATCTGCCCTTACATCTTGCCATTGCAGCTGACACAGAGAGGGAGATGAAAGGTAAGACTGTACAAAAACAAAAATTTTGACCGATCGCTTGAAGATGGGTAAATGACGATGGTTTTACAGGGCTGAGCTTTGATTTTCTAAGCGACGCCTACATTCACCCGGCATTCCGAGGGACAGAAAATGTGGAGACAAGGCTTACAAGTAGCAGTGACAACTCGAAGGTGTTATAGCGAGACTCACTCCTCCTGTTCTTATGCTAATGAGTTTAATACATATCTTTTAGCCTACCAGCTTCAGTAGCTGTCGAATTTAACAGCTAATTCTGCCTGCCTAGAAAGTTACTCCCCCATGATCATCCATCTCCCCGGTCTGACGGGAAGGGCTGTGCAATCTGCTATTGACTAGACTCTCGACCATACTGCTGAGATCATTAGCAAACGCTCTACCCGCTTCAATAGGTGCTGTTGCCTCAGTTGGAGTTGTCCCACCACCATCAGCTGTAGGAGTCAACGGTTGTCCCGGCGAGGCTAATGCAGAAACACCTGATCCTTCAATGATGCCATTAGGCCCTGCGCCTAGCCAACCTCCACCGCTTTGCGCCGCACGCTGAGCTTGCGTGGTATTGTCAGCATCAATGGCTTGGCAGTGCTTAATAGCGTATAGGAGCCTGTCCGTCATCACGTTCAACGAGGTATACATTGGAAGATCAATAGAGAAGAAGCATGTGTGTGCCACAGGCAAATAGGCATCCGGATTCGGGGCACTCTTTGGCATCCCACTTATTTTGAAGTCCTGTGTGAAGTCCGAGGCATGTGCTGGAAGGCGCGAACGTCCCCAAACAAAGCGGAGGAAGAGGGATTTCTGCTCATCAGTAAATCTTTCCAATGCTTGCCAAAAGAGCTGGATGTGCGCATCAGTAGCTTGGCAGCCCTCACCATAAACTGTTCGACGCTTAAGCAGCTCAATGTCTACAGTTGGACGGCCACAAACCATCATCCTCAGCTCATCATGCTCAAACATTGAGAGGAGAGGGAAAGGCACTATGGTAGCTAAGCCTCTGGCAATTGCCTCACAGGATGCCCGAAACTCTGTCATGCGAAATGCCCGGAGAAGGATGGCATAGTCGTCTTTGTTTTGCCATGTTACCCTCATCTCAGCCCCTCCTGGGAAAAGTTCCACTTCCTGCCCAGTGGCCGAGATCGCTGTGAACATGGTGTCAATAGCATCTAGGAAGTTCTCTTCTGTCATACCGCTATCTTCCAGTGATCCGATTGTGTTAACCAGCTTAAAGGAACCCTCATCGATCTCTTCGATATCGTCCTCCAGTAAAACGTCCCCTACTAATGGCTTCCATACCATGGCGGGTAGATTGAGGTCTAAAGGGGTCTTGCTCCTTATAGCCATTCCCATGAGCTTGCCAACGAACTCCAACATGGAAATAATGGCAGGGTCCCCGGCTGCAGCCGGGTTAGGAACGAAAGCACCTTGGTTTCTGCCCAAACCCTGGCGGGTGTTGGGGGTTTCAATAAAGATAGGTAAAAGTTTAGATTGCAGTTCGGTTGAAAGTTCTGCCATCGTCTCGCGGAAGAGCCCTCCAAAGTCATCGCCATATTCTCCTAAGAACTGGCACTTGAAGGATCGATCAGATCCGCGCAGAAGGGAAGGCTGCAAGTGGTGTAATTGGTTGAAACACTGGGAAAAGATGGTACTACCATACATGTCGCCCTGCGATATAGTATCTCGAGTCTCGCTTTCGCGTAGATTGTGTGCACGATGTCGATCAATTTCGACCTCAGGTCGAGAGGAAGCTGGGGCTTCTCTGTCCTTTAATATGGTCTCCCACCACGATACCTTCACATCGTGAAATATTAACGTTTTCAACCTCTTAATTCCGGACCCCAACAAACTCCATCGGTCCCCGACTGTAAAGTCGACCATCGGAAGCACCTGCTGCAGACGCCTGTTGAAGTTACGTATTACTACAAAACGGGCACCGATCTCCTCCAAAGAGAATTTTGCCAGCGCCGAATAATTGCTGACTAATGTTGTCAGACTGGCAACTAACTCCTCTGGCGACAACCGCAAGGGATCGAGATCTACGGCTCCGGGTAACCGGTTCGCGCACATGCCATTCACCAAAGCAACGATGGCCTGATCTTGCTCTATGGTGAATTGTGCTTGAAGGCGTTGCATCGCCTCCAAAGAACTGCGATGGCTGGATGCGAGTATACGCCTCGCGGTATGGGAGAATTCAGGAATGACACTAAACGCGATACCCCACTTGTTGGTCAAGAGCAAATCTTGAGAGTTCTTTTGATTACCTTCGGCGGCGGCCTGGTCCCGGGAAACTCGCATCTGCGTACGAGCTTTGGCCACCTCCATTCGTCTAGAGAGTTCTTCTCGTTCTTCGGCCACCATAGTCTCAATCATATCTGCGTTGGTCAAGATAAACTCCACAGCCCGGGTGGGATCGTCATCGCTATTACGAAGTGCAAAGATGCAGCTGTCGAGACTAAAGCCCAGAGCTGATAACTCCATTGCTAAGGTCTTACGATGAGGCGGAATCTCGAGTTCTGCCAAGAGCTCAGTGTCGCCGAGGCTTTCAGAGTCGTTAAGACTGATGCTCTCACTGCTTGAACCCGACGCCGTTGAGCCATCCTCCACCCGATGACCAGACACTAATTCTATACAGTCCTTTTGATTGTAGAGTGCGAAACCCGGGTAGAGTGCACCTTCCAGCTTAGGGCCGACACCACCTGGACCGAAAGCAACGCCGAAGTCCTTCCCGTTTAAGGCAAACGAAAGAGTACCCTGGACTAAGTCCAGAGTCATTCGGACCAGATCTCCACTTTTAAACTTCTCTCCATATGCCCCACGATGTTTTGTTCCATTGTGCCAAAGTGCTTTGTTCCCGATCCAGCCCCATCCTTTACTGTCCTTGCCCAGATATGAATCGAGACGAATGTCTTTCCGTCCTACTCCAACGAAGATGTTGGCGCTGGAGGTAACGGAGACTATTCTTATCTCCCAAACGTGGATGCCTGTTTCGAACCGGGCCATCCCAAGGCAGGCTTGCCATCCCTTATCCCTTGTAAGGCCTGCTCTCATATCTCCTGCTTCTAATCTCACAAAGGGCCCTTTGCGGCCCCTATCAAACCGGCACTGGAAGTGGTTTGGAGATGGGAACCTCCATGTAAAGGAGTTACCTGGGACTGTAACTTCCTGACCACCACAAAGTCCAGTGAAAGCTCTCAATTCTGAGCCTACGGATCTCGCATCGTCTTGAGAAGCACTCAGCCCTTGCAAAATTTGCAGGCAATGCGCAGCATGAGTTTCAGACTGCGGTGCAAGCCTTATTCTTAGAGCTGTGGCCAGCGGCACCAACACTTTACCCTCTAAGCGGGATAACGTGTAGGGATGCCCGCTTTCAATGTACTTGCATTCGTCTGCAGCGATGGTGGAGAGGAATGTATCGGCAGCTAACAAAAACTCCTCTGGAAGCCTCCTAGGAATTAGAGTCTCTACATCGTCACCCTGACCCAGATAAGTTGGCACACTAAGCGCGTTGATGATTTGCATTACTTCGTAGGCAGAGTTAAACCAGTCAATGCCTTCGAAAAGATTACTCCAATCAGGACCACATAGGTCCAACATGAACCCGTCTACGGTCCCTGAGGAGGACCCCATGCCAAAGTTCAGCTTTACAGTAGTGCCTCGCTGAAGGCTGATGACTGGACAAAGATTTTCGGGATTCAGGACAGACATGAAAAGGATGCCAACCAGGTTGCCATTTAAAGAATAAAAGATCTCCCCAGTGTCAAGTCGAAGTCCACAACCAATAGTATCACCGACTGTCGCCATCGGCATACCATCCGGCAACGGACACATCTCCGCCCGAGGGGTAGTGGTTAGTAGTTTACAGTCTCCCACGTCATAACCGTATGTATGACCAGTCTCACCCATCACTACCGACTCCTGCGGGGCGATAAAAAGAAGCAGTCACCCAAACATATTAGGACTGAGCGTGGACAGTAACGTTTAAGGGTTACACATGTACGTACCACGGCGGCCATTCTAGGTCCATAGCCCACGATTAAGCCCTCGATCTTTGAGCTCTTTTCAACGGCAGTAATTTGGAGCTCATAGTATAGCAGGGTAGCTGCAGGTTTGATTTGACTCACCAAGCCCACGTTAATAGTCTTGGTGGTTTTGCATCGAATGATGCCACTGGGCCTTTCTGGTTGGGTTACAAGCTGACTTGGCAGCCATTCGCTTACTAGTGCTTCCTTAGCCCTTGACACATTCGTTTCTCTTAGAGGAGATGTGCGAAGGCCCTGGGTGCAATCCGGTTCGCGCTGGCAGCTTCTAAGGTCCGTAGACCAGTTTGCCCGGTAGGGTAGCCGCATCTGTTTCCCAGAGCCCAATGGGTCAACTTCAGGGAGGTATCCTGTTGTTAGTTGTTCATTTTCGTGAACCACAAGGAGAAGTTCTATTAGGCCTTGGAGGACTGCACTCATCATCATGCGGTCCTTTTGTAGCTTGAACTGTCGAAGCATCTCTCCTCTGAACGCGACAATGCTAGCTTTACATATGTTAGTTCTTGTTCGCCGCAAAAGCACAGTCAATGTCCGTATCAAGTCAATACGATTGTGATCATGCTCGGCAACTTCAAATGCCTTAGTGCTCACGGAGAGTAAGGCATCGCATAGGGACGGATGAAAGATGGTCTTTGAGGCTGTGTCACATGTTGATACCTGTTCCTCCACATCAAGCAGGACTTTAATCAACCGAATGGCCCCTACCGTAGCACTTTCACCACAAAGCATTTGATCTTCCTCACTAAACGTCAGACTGAAAGTCGGTAGGGAAGCAGTCACGCCATTATCTCCGACTTTTCGGCAACTAACGAAGGAGGGACTGCTTTGTCCTTGTGCAGACACCCAAAGAGAAAGAGCATCATACGCGACACCCGTCAAAGGTGCTGTCGACTCCTGGGAGGCTAGGCTTAAGCCTTGGGACGTCGGATCTACTTGGCCATGTGCATACTGCACGTAGGATGACCATACGCAAGCACTTGGCATTAGCACCTCAGCTAATGAAGCTTTAAGACAACGCAAGCTATTTAGAGGCGGTGGCTGGGTTCCCGTTTTGGTAACGTGGATGCAACCCAAAGGCACATATCCATCTGGAGCTACAGGAATCCAAAGCATATATTGTTGAGCAGACTCTCCCGGTTTGTCCGAAAACCCAGTGGTCAGAGGTATGCATTTGTACTCTCTTGGGACGGTAAGTATGCCTGATCCATCATCACGAATAAGAACTGAGGGTGAGGAAGGGGGCTGAGCCATATCTTCGGTCGTCAGAATAATGTCCTCTAAAGGAAACCACTCCTCGGGAGCAAACCACTGTCCTGGCTGGTTAACAGACGGCCGCCAAATGGTCGTCATCGTTGGCTTCTGTACCCCTTTATCTCGAATAAATTCTAAGCCGTGTGCGCCAATCTTTATCTGGTCATTGAACCACCGCCATCTGTGCTCACGCATAGGGTTCGCAGCAGGTAAGGTCGCCATGTGAATATAGGAGTTGACGAAGATGCACTCCACACCGGAGGATAACAGGACCGGGTGCTGAAGATGGGCTTGTGCGTCGAATTGGGGTTGATGCAAAAACCAACGTTCATTAGAACTAAAGTCCGGCTACGCTTTCCAACGATTGTAGCTTACCTTTGGCACATTGCTTGGAAAAATACTGGATTCCAGCCGCACACAGGTTTTGCAGGGTTTCTACAAAGAGAGCTTGTCCGGCGCATCCACTGCCCTCCAAACTCGTAGCTGAGGCCTCCTCCTTCAAGTGGAGGACCAGCAGTTCAAAGAGTGCTTTGGCAGGATCCTCCAATCTCTCGTAAGGCCCATTTGGGAAAGAGAGGCTCAATGGTACACCACGTTCTGCAAAATCTTCCCTTTGAGTGGATCGATGACGTAGTGCACTAGCCACTAGAAATTTCTCATACTGCTCGAGGATCTCCTCATCGGCATAGCGGACCTGGGGCCACGGGTTTGTGCATATGGACCCTGGATTCGACCACGGTTGAAGCAGCCGACGCAGGACAGATTTGCTCCCTGTTACAGTACGTAATCAGAAAGGCGACAAAATTTGTTCCGCGCTATTCAAAATTCAGGGCTAAATCAACCTCCACGTATCCTTACCTTGGTTATAGAGGAAGGTGGAGCCAGTGCCTGAGATCGGTCTTTCACTTTGGTTTGATGCAGATGCATAAGCTCGAAACACGCGACCTAGCAACTGGCGTCCAAACGTCGCCAACAAGGCGCTAGAGACTAAGACCTCTTCCGCCTCTAACTGGCTGAGTGGCATGTTATCTAGTCCCACATCTGCATGGATTGATGTGCTAGCAGGCTTCACGTCCGGATTGGCCAGGCAAACGTTCCACTGTAAGAAGGCAGAGCCCACGTCACTGCTCTCGAAGATGTGATAGGAAGGACTGGAGCGGATGTCGTCAGCTTCCGTCGACTCTTCGGTCCACAAAATTCTAGGATCACGGCTCGACTCCCAATGAGAGGTAGAGTCCGGGTTGTCCGCTTGACTTATGGACAACCGCTGAATGTCGTTAAGATGGGCATCCCTAAGCTTAGCGTATTGGTCGTTGTTCCTCTCGAGTCGACGAGCTAACCACGCTACCGACGAGAGGAGGCAGTCCTCTGACATCATCAAACCCTCCATACACAGCTCTTGAGAAAGCCCGAGCAGATGACTCAGCATAATCGCAGCCTTCTGGCGCCTGTCCCTAACCGCTTCCTCTTGAAGGTCTCTATGGGTAACTTTAAGCCAAGCAAGAGCCTCACCGTAGTTGCCATTAGTGACCGACAAAGCTTGAGCACACCAGTCCTTTGGTATAGTGAATCCAATGCTGCTTGTGGCTTTCTCAAGGAGCTGGGCAATCTTTGCCTGGCTCTCACTATCATCGTAGCTTCCCGACTTTAGATCTATAGTCTTTCTTCGCACAGCGTTACGATTACCTGTGGAACCTGCAGAGCTACTTGGAGCTGAGCTAAAAACATCCCTTTCGCTAGGAAAAAATGAGCTGAGGCGCCTGGGCCTGTGTCCGGCCGTAGCTAAGAGAGAGCTTGCTTGGCCTGTGCTTTCCAGAATCTCTTTTGCTCCCGATGTAGGTGACAATGGAGCATCTCCCGTCATCTGTAGATGGCTAGAGCAAGAGCCGTCAGAAACCAAACATCACAAGCGGTCCACGCCTTGCTACCTTGGGGAAAGAAGACTCTCTACTCTTGGGGAGTCGATGGCAGGATTTGGGGACATCAAGCTTGGAACTTCTACAGCTGATTGGCCGTCTATAGTCAAGCTTTGCAACCCAATTCGTTGACGTTGTGTGCTCAGTCTCCTGCTCAGTGACGTTGGAATCTCCTCGTTTCTTGACGTTACTGTTCCTACATTGACATCGATCAGACCTGGACTGCGCTAGATTTAGCAGTATCTAAGCTACCTGGGGCCGGAAGTGGTCTATTATTCTCAACCGATGTTGCTCTCGCCTCTTGAAAGGAAGCATTCCTTGCAGTTTCGGTAACCTAGTAAGCACATCAGCTCTACATAGACTTAAATAGAAAGTGTAGCTCTTTCTCTCCCGAGTACCTCGTTATTGACGGTCAGCCCTCGAGGAGAGACCACATCAGACGGTGCCGCTGCTAGGTGTCCTTGGTTTGATGCGCTAGCTATACTGGCTCTCTGCGATAGGACCGACTGGTTATTCGGCAGCTGAAATTCAAAGGTTATGAGGCCACCGCGGGAGAGGATAAGTGAAAGACGAGCCCCAGGATGCAGGGCAACGGAAGTATTATGGATCCGTATGCCGTCTACAATGGTCCCGTTTTTGCTTGTGTCCCTCAGTTCATATCGAGAATTCCAACTACCGTCAACACTTCTGTCCCCAGGAAGATGCCTGAGGGAGAAGTGTTTGCTGCTTATGCTACGATCATTGATCACGACGTCACAACTCCCTAGCTGTCGACCGAGAATCACGAAAGATTGGCGCAACTCCACCAGCGAGACACCAACATTGACCTCCTCCTCCAACCCACTTGGGATGACACTAAGAAGACCCCATACAGGAACCACGGTAGCGTCTGAGTCGCTGCCAAAGTTCGTTAAGATTAGTGGAGGCCGACTGTCTTTTGGCTGGTGGCTGTGACCGTCGCTATGGCCTGTGGTTGCCTTCCGATCATTCTTGACTGCATTAACAGTCACAGCTTTGGTCGGAACTTCGACATTTCCTTTAGCGCTAGCTTTCTTTTCCGTAGCAGCCAAGGGCAGTTCCGACGGTGATTTTGAAGTGAGCAATTTGCCTAGGACCTATCAGCACCAATTGAGCAGACATGATCCTCAAAGGTGGTGATACGTGACATACCAATGACTGCTGCAAATGGAGGTCAGCCTCAGCTGCCTGGATCGCCTCCTTTCTCTGCTGGCGCTCCTTTACTGCATGCCATCTTGCCTGAAGCAGAATTGCTCCAGCTTCAACACCCTGCCCAGAAGCTCCATTAGCTCTCCACTTCTGGACTCCTCCCGTACCCCACTTCGCTCTCTTACCTTGACATTCTCGAAGCCCAACTTCTTCCACCACCGTCTTATTTCGTTTCCACCCTCGCTCGAAACTGCTTGAATGATAGCATCTAAAGCCTCTTTGGTAAGCAAGTCTTCATCACAGCCTACTCTAACGGATAGTAGAGTGGATAGAGCTTTTGCAGTTCGCCACTGCATCTGTCGGCTTAAGTTGCTAAACATGCATAGAAACTCCGGCGACGCCCCAGACTTTTTATGTTGGTGCTTTGCCGAAAGATATGGCTGCTCCCTTAAGAGACCGAAAAATGACTGGAATGCCTAAGGAACACGACTCAGCCTCGGGTCGGTCTAAAATGCGGCACTTGACGTACCTGTGGGTCGAGATCGAACATTTCAGTAGTAGGTGATACGCGCTCAGCTGCCCGTAGCATCGAGATGGCATATCGCTTCACGGTGCCACTGTTCTCACGTAGTTCAACCTCTGCCTCCTTTTCGTTTGAGTCTAGCCTTAAAACGGTACCTATGAGATGCTTAGCCGGGACTGCTTCTTGAATAGAGACGGTAGAACCAGGCCTGAGCTGCTCGGTGAAGCCACCAGTTACCGCTATGACACCCAGCATATGATAAAAATTCCTTAGTGCTTGAATGCCCGAGGGATGGGAGCAAAGAGTCTCCCTTGCTGCCATCAGCTCTTGAAGCAATGATTTAGTTGATGATGGGTGGTTTGCAGGCTCTAAATCTGTCTCCGCGGTTGAAGCTTCTGACGTCTTGGCATTTTTTATCGTCAAGTCACATATCTCGTCCTCAGGGTTGGCCTTAAGCGAAAACGCCTTCGCTGGTAATGCCGATCCATTACCCTTTTCAAAATGCAGAGAACATTTGGCGAATGAGTTTGATGCTTCCATCTTACACTGCTCTATCTCACCTGATCTGCCACCTCATATGCGGCATGCGGCAGCGGCGTATGGGCCGCCTCTGGCTTCCGTGTAGCATCTGGTGACTTCTTTTGCTGAGGACCACACCCCTGGGGCAGCCCTGATACCATGAAATAGCTTAGATAAATGCATGTGGTTTTGATCTTGCAGGTCGACTTACCGGTGTTAAGATCTGCCTCTCGACCTCTTACAGCTAGACTAGCTCTTATGTATCTTATATCCGCTCCACACATAGCTGCCGTGGAGCAGAGGTGGGAAACCTCACCCACGATGTGTGGAAAGTGCGGGATAAGTGTAACAGCTCTCTGGAGACAATTGGTAAACGCTCTTTTCCACTCGGGGGACATATTCAGCAATCGAATAGCAGCAATCGACTCGGAGGCTAAGATGCCATCAGAAGCGACTCGCAAGCAGAAGCGTCCAGTAGTAAGTGAAGAGTCCGCCTCTGCTAACAGCGTTGTTGAACTCCGAATTGTCTGGGCCGCAGCTTCAAAAAAGGCACCGCATTCCTTGGAAGTCAGAGAATAGCCAATGATAAAGAAAAGAATAGAATAAATATCGGGGAAGACTTGGTCTATCTCCCCGGAATGGATATGAAGGATTTGTTCCACTGGTTGGCGTACGCGCGCATTCCTCAAAGACATCGGAATGGCAGAGGAGATTAAGTTGACGCTAAGACGTGGGAAGAGCTTAGATGAAATACGCAAAGATAGAACAGCGGTTGATGTCGACACGGAAACGATTCCCTGGATGAGTTGACTGACGAGCCTTGCATCTTTTGCCATGAAGTCCAGAGCTTTAGTGTTTCTTTCAATGATTGAAAGAAGCATGTAAAGAGTCTAGCAGACCACAGTTAGCAGGTCATCACGGAATCTAAAGCTGTTGGATGAGGGCACTGACCTGCTCCTTGTGGAGACCTTTTGCAGTCATAACACCCCAATTTGCAAGTGTGGACGATGCAACAGGGGTCGGAATACAGTCTGAAGCGCAGAACTGGAAGAGCCCCATACAAGAATCGCTTAGCGCCTTCCCTTGCCAAGAGGCTGAATCCCATTGCTCAGCTTTCGGTGACAGCCATTCATGAGATCCATTATAGACCCTCGGCATCTCGGAGGGGCTCTTGTTGAACTCCTCAAGGGTAGCTTCTAATAGCGATTGAGCAGTGTTGGTCAAGTCGTCCTGACCTCTCATAGTACTCACAGCTGCGCCTACAACGTACTGCTTGCAACCCAGCAGCCGACAAAGGATCAGCCGGTAGAGGATCCAGACACCTGAGTGTGAACATGTTCAGCACATTGTGAGCTCCGGGTGAGACATTACTCCCATACCTGCTCGAACACGCAGCAGCTCTAACTGTGGGGCTGCAAGACGACCCATTTCTCGCTCTGAAGTGGGTATATTCAAAGCCTTGACATTCTGGCAGACTTGTGCCATGGATGCATTGAGGAGAGGCTCTCCGTGGTATATAGAGTTGCTTAAGGGAGTCGTAGAATTGTGATTTTCCCTCAAACCTGAACCTCGCAAGCCGATAACGACGTAACTTGTATAGAAGCCCGCAGCAACCTGGATCGCAACGCCATCATGAGACCCAAATCGTGTGCCAGGGATTTGCAATGGAAGCTCGGCAGCAGCGAGAGCACGACTTCCGGCACCCAGCTGACCCTTATTGTTTCTCCCGAAGGCAAACACCATTCCATCGTCTGTGAGCAGTAGGGTATGGTAGCACCCGCATGAGACTTGTTTGGCCCTGGTACTTCCTCCGAGAAGTACCTGCTGTGGGGTATTTGCATGCTGTTTGCTGCCGATCCCTAGTTGACCATAGTCGTTCCTGCCAAATGCAAATACCTTACCTCTGCCTGTCACAAGCACGGTGTGATAGTACCCACAGGAGACATCGACGACACTATCCTCCACCAAATCGAAGCCCAGATTGACAGGGGTAGGGTTCTTGACATTCTTATTGTGACCCAGGCCAAGCTGACCGTAATCATTTTTGCCAAAAGCAAACATCTCTCCATCCTCCGAGACCACAACGCTATGATATAGTCCGCAGGAGCCAGCGACAATCTTCTTCCCCTTCAGGGCACCAACAGCTTGAGGATAGGTCTGATTGGCACTATTGTCAAGCCCCAGCTGACCACATTCATTCATGCCAAAGGTATATACGTCCCCTGTATCTGAAATAACGAGGCTATGGTGGTAGCTGACTGCTCCTCGTACCACTCTTACACCCCGCAAGGAGTCGATGAGCTTCGGTGTGTGGACTTTTGTGGCAGTTGTCCCATGCCCAAGTTGCCCTTTATCATTGTAACCCCAGGAAAATACGGCACCATCTTCTGTTATAGCAAGCATATGCTCACATCCATTACCCGCAGCCACAAAAGTTACTAGCTTTCCTTCCAGGGCTTTAACCGGTCGCGCCATTGTAATACGTTCCTCAAAGTTACCTTGGCCACATTGGCCACTTTTATTCAGCCCGGCGGTATAGAGCTCGCCGTCTTTGGTCAGTGCTGCAAGGGTTT
>FLMG01002189.1:0-33162 GCA_900088475.1 Hyphochytrium catenoides
GAGAGAGAGAGAGAGTAGGTGAGCTCGGGGTTATATAGCTATATTGGCAGCAAGAAGGTTCCAAGCTTTACGAATGATGATGTCGATGAGAGAAGAATGAGAGACAGAGACAGACACAGACAGAGAGAGAGAGAGGGAGAGAGAAATAACTGTGCTCGGCATTATATAGTTCTATAGGCAGGAAGAAGGGTCCCAAGCTCTATCAAGGATCTCTTCGTCCTCTCTCTTTCTTTTTTTATCTGAGAGGACTCAGGCGAGTAGAACCTTTTTGGAGATAGGGAAGACAGAGTAATGCGTTCTGGCGCCTATCATTAGATTGGATAAAGAAGAAAAAGGCTTGATCACTATTCTCTCTTCCGTCTCCCTGGTTCTTTCTTCGTCTCTCCCCATCTTCGTGGGAACATAAGTCCGTCTCCTCTCTTTTTTCTCTCTCATGCCGCCGCCAGAGCTGTCTTTTAACCCTCTCCCTTTCCCGTTCATTATGCTAGCAAATGACGGCCTCTCTCTTCTTCCTTCTTATTTATCTCCCTTTTAGTAGTTATGTTAGGACATTCTTACGCGAAGAAGAGAAAGAGAATGGATTAGGAAACGGAGGACAAAGGAGTGAAGAGACAACAAGAGCTAAGGCTCCAAACTCTCTCTTTCTTTCTCTCAGGATCATTAGAATAAGAAGAACTCTTGAGCCTCAAGAGACAAGAGACAGAGAGAAGCGCTTTAAATTCCTAGCGTAGAATCTTGAGCAATGAACCTAGTCTCTCACCAACTTTTGTCTCGTTTTTCCGCTCTGTCTCTCTTCTATTTTCTCTCTCTCTCTCCCTCTCCGATTTGTTTCCTAACAAGCATTCTTACCCTGACGATGGTACTCTTCCCCTTCAGGGCCAGAGTCTCTCTTTAATCCACTGCTGATTATGTCCGCTCTCCTCATCCTCTCCCTTGCTTTTTTCTGTTCCTTGGCATCGGGCGGCAGTGCGGCGGCGATAGCGCAGTCGCCCGTGGCGCCTGCTCTTTTCTCCTTGCCAGAACTCTATCACTTCTGGCTGCAGCCTGTACAGCTGATATGGAACGGTGAAGCCTTTGGTGCTAGTCTCTTCTTCTTCTCTTTCTCCTCTTTCCTCCTCGTGATCTCGTCTTCGCGGCAGATACTTTGTCTTTAACCCTTCATAGTGGTTGTCAAAGAGTTCAATGTCTTCCTCTCCCATGACCTCACTCTGCCTCCCTAACAGCGTCGCGAGCTGGGAGTCTTCTGATCGGGAGAAAAACTCTCTCCTTGTCTCTTCCTCGCTCGCCTCAGTCACTCTTCCTCTCACGCGGACCTGACGGCCTTGCTCACGCCAGTAAAACAACAGAGCAGCCTCTGGGTGTGCAGAGAGCTGTTTCCCCTTTGCACTGTCTCGATGGGAGCCGAACGCGAAACCTGTGCGTGCGCGGGGAAGAGAAAGAATAGAGAGGAAGAGCAAAACGCCAAGAGGACAAAGATTTCGGTCATTAAGACTGAGGGGCTAAGGATTCCTTAATCGTTGATGAGAGAGAGAGAGAGGAGGGAGAGAATTGTAGAATGAGAAGGATAAAGGAGAGAAAGAGAGAAAGGAAATCTTTAAAGGATAAAAGTGAAGAATAGAGAGCCAGCAAGAGTTATACATCTCACGTAACAAGTCGCACACATAGCGGATAGCTCTGCCTCCCTCTCTCTCTGTGGGTCTTTCTCTCTCTCTGTCTGTCTGTCTTTCTCTCTCTCTGTCTGTCTTTCTTTCTCTCTCTCTCTCTCCTGCTTGCTCTCTCTCTCTTGCTATCTCTCTCGTGCTCTCTTTCTCTCCCTATCAATCTCCCTCTCTCGCTCTCTTCCTCTATTTCTCCCCGCCCCCCGTCTCCTGACAATTTTGTCCGCCGCTTCTACTTTTGATGTCCTCTCTCTCTCTCTCTCTCCATCCATCTGCCTTTCTCCCTTTGCCTCTGTCAATCCTGGTGGTGGCGTTCCTTACCTTTGTCGGGCGAGACATCTCTCAGCAGAACGACGCGAGCATCAGGCCATAATCCTCCTCTTTCTTCTCTCTTGACTGTGCTCTGTTCTTCCCTTTTCTCTCCTTCCTTCCCTTCTTCCACTTCGTTCTTCCCCTCCACGGTGCAGACCGTCACTGCATGAGGCTCACAGACATCATCGTCTAGTGCAGCTGCAAGCCAGTCTTTGAACAGTGTAAAAGGTTCGGCTGGCGCAGCTCCAGCGTCGAACCGCGGGAAGTGCTCACTTCTCTGAAAGACCGGTGCTTGGTGGAGCTTAGCCTTGAGAAGATCCCAGCTAGCGCTACTGCTGGTGACAAGTAGTGGAGGAGAAGAAGGAGAGGGATGAAGGGAAGAGTGATCTAGCAGCACCTTCTCTCCTTCTCTGGCATCTTCTTCTTTCGTTCGATTTCCTTCTCTCGTGATGCTAGAGCTTGTCTTCTCCCGCTCCATGATGGTGGACAGCCTCGCGGGTCTCCCTTTGTTCCCCTCCTTCTGCTCCTCTACGCCTCCTCCTCCTCACCGCTTCAGCTCCGCTTCAGCTCCTTAGTATGAGCTTGGTATTAGTTCTCAACGCTGTTGTGCCTGCTGCTGCTGCTGCTTCTCCTGCCGGCCGCTGGCGCTGCGGCTTGTGCTCCTGCTGATGATGATGGTGCCCGTCCTCCCAACAATCTCGTCCTCGACTCTTCTCCTGCGGCGGCGCACTCAGCAACGAGTCCCGTCGTGCATCCTTCTCTTCTCATCACCATTTCGCAGTGTAGCTTGCTCCTCTTTCCCTTTTTACATAGTGAATCAATGGGATGTCAGGCACCAACAGAACAGGTTGATCCTGAGGATAGTGCACCAGCAACGGCATCAGAATGATGGTCAAATGATCCTGCTGGGGCCTCCCCACACCCCCCTCGGTTGAGGGTCCCCCCCGTTCAGATGGACTGTAATTATGGTATTGTCCCTCACTGATGTGACGCTACCCCCCCGGGCACCCCACCGAGAGCTGCCCCCCTCTCCCTACTCTTTCTGATCTTCTGACGATCTTAACTTGCTCGTCCTGCTCGTCTCGTTCAGGTGCACTACTTCCTAGTCACCGCAGAGCACTGGAGGCAGCAGGACGCAAAGCAAAGCAAGCAGTAGCAACAATGAACGTATGAGGCAGCAGAGAACGAAGAAGGTTCTTGAACAATAGAAGGCGCCCGCCAAGACGACAGACGACAGAAGATCTTCGCCGTCCCTGTCCGGCAAAAGAACGAACAATACGAGTATGTTTGCTTATGTCTACCAGCAGGAAGAAGGTGATGGTACTAGATCTCTAAGAGTGTTCCACTCCACACCAGCGGAGCGTTGGGCAGAGGGCCGGCCGGCATACATAGTCTAGCCCAGAGAAGAGTGCAGAACCAGAGGCCTCAGACAGCCGCGAGCCGCTAATAATGAGCAGTAGTGGCCGGTCCCGTTCTACATCCCGATAAGAGTACGCATTCTTTTATAAGAAGGCTGCCCACACATGGCTCCCAGACAGAGCTTCACTCGTCGCAACGCCGCAAGTAGAAGCCTAAGAGCAACAAGAAGAAGAGCTAAAGGGTGACAATGCAAAATTTCTAACCACCAGTAGTGATGGTGAAGGAGGAAGTCTCAGAAGAAGAGCTTGGGAGCCGGCGTGCAGGTGCTCTTCGTCTTTTTTGCTCCTCAGTCACTTTCCCTGAGAAGGGTAATAGCTTTCATCGTACCGTGTTCTCATCAAGCGAACAATGGTCACGTCCGTCATCAGCAGAGTGGTACGAACTAGTTCCACACACCTCAATACTCTTGGCGATGGCTCTCTGTTGTTGCGTCTTTGGCTCATAGTAGTGGTAGAGACCTTGCATGGTTCTGCATGGTTCTGCACAGCAATGAGATGTGCAAATTGCCGCGCTCCGCGCTCGCCGCGCGCTAGTCTGTCATTCCATGGTTTTCACATTTTCCAGACTTCACGGATTGTCCTGCCGCCGAAGCAGTCCACTGACGTTTATCTGCCCTTAGCTGGTCCGTCAAAGACGCCAGTAATCTTGGCGAAATCCACAGCGAAATGGTGTCAGGTGGAAGCGGTGCAGGAATGATCTACTCCTACGCCCACGGAACTGCGTCCCTTTCTTTGCTTGGCGGGAGGATATCGTCATCGGCGCTTTAAAGCTGGATTCGCCAAGATTGCGGCCGCCTTTGACGGACCAGTTCAGGGCAGGTAAACTTCAGTGGACTGCTGCCTTCATCCCGCCGGTCAGTTTAGCAGGTCATCAGATGACGCGGATAGTAGTCGGACAGCTGCTGCCTCTGGCCAAGCTGAACGATGAAAAGGAAGAGCCCGACCCTGCGTCAAAAGAGTGGTGTTCACTGCGCTGAGGATTGAAGAGGAGAAGAAAGCCGTAGCGTCCTGCCTGCTTCATGTCTTCCCAGCGGACAAGAAGCTTACGTGCCATGCCCTAGTATAGGAAGCACAACGCTTGGGAGAGAAACAGTAGCGGCCGCCTTTATCCTTCTCATTTGGTGCTTCTCCAAAGACCAGCAAGCTGCAAGGAAGATCAACAACAACCAGGAACAGTCCTATGAACTACCGGGTCAAGAAGGAATCCTGCCATTCAAAGGCCCAACCAGGCGGTGGAAGGCCTCTCTAGATTCCTACGAAGACATTGTCACTTTGGAAGAGGCACTAGGCCTAAGCTCTTCATAGGAGCTGACGGATGAAGAACTCTGTCCGGTCACCTTTATAAAGAACTAGGGCGAAGCTCTTCCTAGGATCGCACTGATGATGACCGCCGGCAATCCAAGGAAGAGTCTTCACTGATAGTCTAGAGAGAGAGAGAGAGAGCAGCGGGATCGGAGAGTCTCTTCGGGCAAAGATGCAACAGTGACATTTACTGATTAGAGGAAAGGTAGTCTATCTACATCAGCTCCGTGTTCTTCTTGATATTCGATGATAAAGAGCACCTGTCATTGATCGATTGCCAACAACTAATACGTAAGCACAGGCATCTCTCTCACACCAGGCTGCCGCCCGCGACGTAGTAGCGAGGAGACAGAGACAGAGACGGAGAGAGAGAGAGAGAGAGAGAGAGAGAGAGAGAGAGAGAGAGAGAGAAAGATACAACTCTATCATCCGTCCAGCTCTTGTCCACTCAAGAAGATCTCTTCTCTCTCATCCCGAAGAGTTGGTTCTCCTCCTTGTTGTTGGTAGGACGAAGCCCGACGCTCTTGAGAGCGCATTAATGGAGAGGAAGATGGAGAACGTGGTCTTCCTGCTGCTCTCTCTTCGCTTCTCTCTCGGTCCATACCTTCTTCGAGCCACCGGTCAGTCGTCTCCAATCTTTCTCCTCCTTCTCTTGTGGGATAGTGAGACGGACGAGAGGGGGACAGATTGGTCGATGAGGAACGGGAGAGAGAGCGACGGTGCTTGTGTTCTGTTCCTTCGAGGGATGGTCCTGCTAGTGTCGCCGTCTCTCTCGCAGCTGGCGCAGGTTCTGCTGTCCCATCCTGTGGCTGCCAACTGCCAGAAGCAGATGCTCTTGCACGCTGTGGTAGAAGAAGGTCAGACGTTGCCGGAGAAGATAGGAAGAGAGAGAGAGAAAGGGAGAGGGAGAGAGAAGGAGAGAGGGAGAAAGTTGCACGAGAGCGAGAGGCCTTTGCAGAAGAGAGAAACTACCCTTAACCATGAAAAGAGTATAGAAAGTGGGTTAATCTGGCAGCCATAGAAGAGGGAACAGCGGCGAAGAGATAGAGAGAGACAACGGCAACAGGAGAGAAGGCATCCACCACCTCTTCTGATACCTGTCTGGAAGATGCTCTCCTCCTAGCGGGAGCCGTAGACTGAGCAGGACTTAGAGATGCAGCACCAGGAGATTCGTCCCCAGGCAGAGGAGTTACCAGCGCTCGTCCTCTCTCTCGTTTTGCTCCTCCTCCCCCGCCTTGCTCCTCCTCTTGCGCAGGAGACCCGAGGAGAATCGCAGAGGACAGTTGCGGGTATACCATCGTCTTCTCTCCTCTCTCTTGCTGCTCCTTCTTCTGCTGCCGGAGAGGAAGGTGTCGCTCGGGTGTGGCCGAAGAGAGAACCTTGGCGGGGACGACAGTCGGAGTATCTAAATCAAGCTGGGACGCTTCTGTCAGAGCCTCAGCGAGAAGCTTCTGGATCCATTGGAGCTTGACTTTTGAGCTGGCGGCTAGGTGACAACGTGAAGATCGGCAAAGGAAGAAGAGGGAAAGCAGACCAGACCAAGACGTCATCAGTATCTTTCTAGAGACACGATTATTCCAGAAGTGTTGAACGTACCAGTTAAGGACTCTGTGCCCGGGCCCGCAAGGTGTTTCTCATGACGAGCTGCGCTGTCGTTCAGGAACAGGTGTTTGCCCTTTGGCTCGTTGAGAGGCAGGCCTAGGACCTCTGTATGTTCCTCCAGCTCCAGCCGGAAGAACGTCATTATGAGACCGAAGACGGTCTTGCAGAAGAGGTCGAGGAAGGCGTGGATAATCGTAAAGGCTTGTTGGTCGATGTGTCCTGTCCCCAGCCAGGAGAAGAGAAACAGGATGGGGAATAATGGCCAGAAGCCGAAGAAGATCTGCATTGAAGTTCAATCAGAGCAGAAAAGAGGGAAATTAGCAATGAGAGATAAGGATTTTCAGGAGGAAAGAGGGCACGCACCAAATGACAACGAATAGAAGGGCAAAAACCAAGGAAGGAAGAATGGCGGTGATGAGAAGGGGACCAGGAGCTCAGTGACACCAAGCCAAAGTAGACTGACCCCGGCAGGGCGAGCAAGGGGCAAAGCAGGAGAGTAGGAAGGCGTGAGACAGAGAGGGAGAACATCAGAAGAGGAAGAAAGAGGCCAAACCCTTCAGATGAAGAAACCAAGTCAGTGAAGGTCCAAACCCTTACCGTGCAGGCCCAGAACAGCAACTTCTGGCACTTGGGCGGATACACTTGGTACCTCTGCTTGACATGCCTTAGGAGAGAGAACGAGAAAGGAACAAACCAGACACAGCCCACTGCATAGTAGCCAAACCGGAAGGCGGAGGGCGTGACGAAGGCCGCAACGCCGCACCAAAGAGTGATAATGACGGCAAAGACGAACCGCAGCTTATGCGGTATTTCCAAGGTATAGAGAACGTCTAAGAGAATCAGAGGACAAGTGAAGACGTAGTCTAGATACCAGTACCAGTTGAAAGAGAAAGGCGTTCCGCCGCCATCAAAGAAGTCAAAGGTCTTTGCTGCATAGATCGTCCCCGATACGAGACAGGAGAGTGCTGAGAACGAGTTCGCCTCTGGAGCGTACCCCGAGTGGTGCGGCTTGCACGAGTATCCCAAACCGAGGTCCAGCCGATAGAGCATCCAGGCTCCAGATCCGCCGATGAAAACAGAGCAGATGGCAGCCATAGCTCCCAGAAGTGGGTAGTCCATATCGTGGATGCTGCCATGGTGCCATCCGTCCTCGGGGCGACCCCCGCAGAATGGCATCCTTCTGTTTGATATCCAGGTATCTCTTTCTCTCGCTCTTCTTCTAGTCACTGTCGCCTGGAAGGGGGAAGCAGGGAAGAATGCCGGAAACTGGCAAGAAAACCTTGTCGAGCAGAACTCAGGATATGCTAGTTATGAGACAGATAGCGGCGGATGACTTAAAGTCAAGAGAAGAAGCGGCTCCGTTGTTGAAGGCTGGAAGGAAAGTGAAGAACCGCTCCCAAGTGTTGCGGAGCACGGATGCGGTCCCTTGAATGCCTCTGAATGCCCTACTGGTGGTAATGGTGAGGAGGTCTCTTTATCAGCCGAGCTTCCTGCAAATGGAAGACCAGCCGTATGGGCTGTGAGAGGGAGAAGAGAGAGAGAGAGAGAAAGAGAGAGAAAGAGAGAAAGAGAGAGAGAGAGAGGAAGAAAGAAAGAGAGAGAGGGAGGGAGGAAGATGGCAAGAGAGAGAAAGAGATAGTGTTTGTGTGTGTGAGACAGACAGAGAGACACACAGAGAGAGACAGAGAAAGAGAGAGAACGAGGAAGAGAGAGAGAGTAAGAGAGAGAGAAAGAGAGAGGAAGAGGACAAAAAAGATGACGGACACGAAGAGACACCACCCCTACTACTAATAATAAAGTAGTTACAAACCACAGTCTTGTAGTACCGGTAAGAGACCTTTAGGAAGAGTCTTTGGTTGGAACGACGGCAGAAGGACGGACAAAGACAGGCACCACGGGCACCTTCCTTCGGAACATTCGTTCGGAACTTCCTGGACATTGGAGATGCACAACTTTTTGTTTCTGTTTCCGTTTCCCGTGTGGGTGACGTGTCTTTCTACTTTCTTGAGCCTTTTATTATTATGTAGAACTAATGGCATCGGGACAGTAGAGAGGTACAGACAGTACTAGGCCGTCCCGCACCAGTACTGGTTAGGGTAGGGAACAAGTAAATAACGAAATCCAAGTAAACTTTCACTTATTTACTGAGTGGAGAACTTGCAGGGGCTTAATGATAGGTCTTGGACTACTTACTGGTACTTGAGATGTGGCAGCAAGTTCCTTCAGTAGTAGTTCGTCACCTTAGAGGGAGAGAGAGATCTATGGGCTTGGGTTGACCAAGTCTAACTCTAGTCGCAGTGCACTTTCACCTCTGAGCCATCGCCAGCTCGCTTGACCACGATTTATCACCTGCTATAATGATGACTGACGTCATGACTGGTTAACGAGTACTAAGCACTTGCTGATTGCATTGGACTCATTTAACAAATAGACTTGCAGTTGCAGGGAAGGTGATACCTTTAGGGGCGTTGTGCGAGAGATAGAACTATTTGTACCTTGTACACTTAGGGTTAAGACTAAGAAGATGAGACGGACTGTACATGTTAGGGGATTCGGACGGCCAGAGCGTTGAAGCTGTTGGAGTGTGAGCTGTCTGCAGTAATAGGGCTACTGGCATCACAGTCAGGGTCATGCTTGATATGACGGCTTCGAACCACAACAGTGAAGCGCCAACACTAGAAGAAGCGTAGAGAGCCTGAACTGTTAGTAACATAGCTTGGTAGTTCTACTTCTTCGTCCCACTACTATTGTCACTTCGCCTCCTGCGAGATGAACCCAGCTTTTAGCTTCTACGGGAGAGTAGTTCAGCTTTCTCTTTCCTAGTGCCTTTATTAGTATTAGTGAGGTTCAAGGTACGAGGGAGAGACCACCCACAGAGAGTGAGAAAGGGGAGACCGCAGGGAGTGATGAGGGAGAGACTACTGCCCTGTACAGATAATACAGAGAGGCTACAGAGAGAGGAGAGACCAACAGAGCCAGAGTGAAAGTGATGATGAGGGAGAGATCTTGCAGTGCGAGAGTGACGAGGGAGAGACCACAGACCTGGACAGAGACAGAGAGAGGAAAGACCACAGAGAGTGACGAGTATGAGACCACGGCCGTGACCTCGATCTAGACAGAGGCAGTAGAGACAAAAAGAGCAGTGACCAGAGAGGAGATAGAGAGATCACGGAGGCAGGGAAGACCAGGAGGGTGGACATCAGCGTTAACTGCTACGGTCCAGTACGCCCTGCTGGTTTCTTTTTTGATAATTCATCCTCCTGCGGCCTTGGTTGGCCAAACCCGTGCCTGCTTAGGGTTAGTACTTTCTTGGTAGTGGTGAAGAACTACCTGAAGATGACAGTACTAGCAACAAGGAGGGAGAAAGGTTGCGAAGAAAAATTCTGCAGTTGATGGCAGATTTTAGCAACTTCGATGCCTCTGTACTAGGTCCTATGCCAAACTGCGCTTAGTGACACATGCTTGCCCAACCTATGATGATAGGTGTGTCTTTGTTGTTGCCTCTAGAGTTGAAGAGGTGATGGGAGCGGAGCCAATTATCGCAGCTATATATCTCCGGCTGTAGCCAAGGCTAGTGACCATCGGCGGTTCACAGGCGATCTCTTCCTGGTAAAGAATTCGGCGGTGGTGGTGGGCGTTGGCTAGGAAGGACATAGTAAAGGATCGATTAATAATGACGACAAGGACCACACTTTCCTTTTTATAAAAAAGAAGAAGCAAAGGTATCTTGGTGACCTCTTCTTTCTTCTTCTTCTTCCTCCTCTTTTGTTCTTCTCTATATGGTTGATAGTAGGTTATTTATCATCCACAAGATATAACTTCTTTCTTATTTTCTTACTTCCTCTTTAATTGCCCTTCTCGTCTTCCTCCTTCTATACTTTTGCTTGTCGGCTCCTCCCACTATCTATTGAGGCATTCCTTAGTCTCATCTTCCCTCAAAGTAGTAGTAAACGTAGTAGTAGACTTAGCAAATCAGCAGTTTTTATACCAGTACTCATAGTCATATTTACAGCAGCTTGAGACATTGAGCAAGGTGATAACGCGAGGAAGAGTAGCGCCATCTATCTTGTTGTTTGTGACGAAGCGACGAGTCATACATAACATAAAGACCAGCTAGCATACACTCATGATATATATATTAGCTTGTCATCTTCGCTCGAAGGAGTAAAGGACAAGACTGAGCAGATGATAAATATTCATACTAACACCAATTATGGTCATCCACAGCTTGAGACAACTAACCAAGATGATAAACGCAAGAAGGAGCGCCATTATCATTATGGTTCATTAGAGAAGAAGTGATAAGTCACCATAGTCCATTGTCGCAATCTTCTTTTCTTTTCTGGTTTTCCGTGTCTCGGTTGCAGACTCTCATCGGCCCGAAAGCGCAACGCAGTGGCAATGGCAGCAGGACTTGGATAGCCTAGACACCTCTGTGTAAGAGCCTCAAGTGCGTGGCTACGGTGGTCTTTCTATTAGAGTCAAAGTCTTGGATATTAAGCAATTGTGTGGCGCCCTGCCGCCCGGTCCCCCATTCTCTTTGTGCCTCAGCAAGGTGGCAAAAGGACGGTAGATGTCCACCCTCCTGGAAGACCACAGCGGCAGCAAGGTTGTTAGGGACTCATCAATCAGAGAGTGATGAGGGAGGAGTTAGTGGTGGTCACATCACAATAGTGACTACTAGGGGGAGACTACTAGACAGCCAGAGGAGGAGATAGAGACCACCACAGAGAGAGATGATGATGATGAGAAGAGAGAGAAGACCACCACTAAGATGATGGAGCCGCCAGTGGAGACAGATAGAGAGAGCGAGAGACTTTGAAGCTCCGCCGATTGACTCTTCGATCGGTGGTCGTTGATGGTGGTGGTGACCGACGAAGGGGTGTGATGCTTGGTGGCTTCGTGAGCCTTTCTCCGCCGTACTGCAGTGCATTCTTCGTCTGGATTGGATTAATCGGAGAGTGTACTTATCACCGATTGGAAGCTGTTCTAAGAGGACGGTGGAGGAAGATGGGATAGATGCACTAGTACAGCTCGGATGATACTACTGCTTGTTTTGTACGCTTCTTATTGGCTTATCATGGAACTATTACTAGAGGGAATCTGTGCCATATATGGAGAGAAATATCTTGTCTCACATCTGCATCTCCCGTCCCATCGTGATGACGGGAAGAAGGGCCAATCATTATAGGATTGTTGACAGAAGATCATCCTCTCGGCCTGAGGAGCAAGAAGTCCTAGAGTTCTTAATCGATCATCCTTGATCTATTTGTTGCTCATTCTTCGACTTAACAAAGTAGTATTTCCAGGAGAGAGATTTTTGAGGGAGAGAGAGGAAGAAGCTTGTGCTTGTGCGTCAGTCGCCGCCTCGATGAGGAAGACGGAGAAGAAGACTCATTCTCTTCCCCTCTTCTTCCTCCAACCTTGTTACCTTGTTCGCTATTTTCCCGGCGGGACCAATTCCTGATGTTGTTCCTGACAGCCGCCGATCGATGATGAAAGGCGCCTGCACAAACGACTGTACATATGAGTTTCGAGAAAACGGGGATAGACAATCATTCAGGCCTCCAAGGTTCTCCCTCTGCAGTCGTTCCCTTTCCTTTAGTGCGTCTGTCCAACATTTGAAAGAAGAGATTCCGATGACGTCTGTTAGTGGCCCGCTATTAATAACAAGAATCGCCGACTTTGCTGACTGCATGATGAGGAGGAGCTGTTATTGTAAAGCGGCAACGGTAGTAGAAGACATGAAATAGATCTCTTCTTCACCTCTTATAATTTTCCTTCCACCCTAGCCTCCTTTGCATGTCTTCTCATGGGCTCTGCTCTTCTTTGTCGTCGCCTCTGGTGCTTGTGGATCACTGCTGCAGCTCCTTTATGGTGGCTTCTTCTCGTCCGTGGGCCTTTTGACCTCACTCTGGCTATTGTTCGCCGACGATGATCAGGCTAAAAAAAAAGTGTCCAGTATCTATTCCCTAGTACGTACACTGCCCTGGATAATGGAAGGCGTGGCCGCTCTCAAGTGATGACCGCAGCTATTATCATATAGCTGCTTGCCTGTGCTGCTTCACCCGGATTTCACCACTATTACTCTGGCTGTCTCATTGTTGGCGACGAACCCTATTATATTGGAAGCTCTGTTACATTTCTTTGCCCGGATGCCCTACTAGTGCTGAGAGAAGCTAGCTTCATGTTTACTGTCTCAGGATCACATGTTAAAGAGAAGACGTTGGTCGTCCCTTCCAACCGGGTGACGGCGACAATGGTGGACTTCAGAACCAATGCTCAAATATCTTCTCTTCTTTGACCTTTTGGTCTTACCCTCGCCTCTGGTGATATTACTTTATATCTAAGTAGTGGGCCTTCGTGGGCCTTCCTTCCACCATCTTCACCATCTCCAGCGCAGCGTATTCCGACCATCTTCTTAGCTAGACTTTTCAAATACTAGTTCCCGTAAAACCTCTTCTCCTTAGCTTCTAGCTCCCGCCTATTTCTACGCAAAAGCATCTTCTCTTACGTACTAACTGTCTGCTGCCTCTCTTTCCGCCTCTCGCTGCCTCTCTCTCTCTCTCCGTCTCCGTCATTCTCACCATCTTCTCTCTCTTATCCTCTCAAACATTTTCGTCTTTCAGTCTGATCTGCGTCTTCCTCGCTTTCTCGTTCTTTCAGTCTGCGTCTTCTCCCGTCGCTTCCTCTTTCTGTATCTGTGTCTTCTTTCTTCTCCCTCTGCTTGCTAGACCCACAGCATTCCTCTTCCCTCCTCGCCTTCGTTCCGTTTCTTCCTCTTGCGAGTGTAATATCTTCTGTCTTACCTGTTGCTCTGCCTGAGCTTTATTCTTCCCCTTCGTCTGACTTCTCTCTCCTCTCCTTTCTCCTTTCAGACGTAAGTTCTCTTTCTACCCTCTTACTCATCAAACCGGCTCGCAAGACGCTGGAGTTGTTGATGGTAGAAGAGTAGAGCCGGACATTGGGGTGATGGTAGAGTTCATAGTGGCGACAGCAGGCTGACCACCGGGGTCATGTGAGGTCAAAGAGAAGCACTGAACAGCAGCCTCCGGACTCCTCCCGCCTTAGAGAGCCCATAGATTCAACAGCTTGCCACTGGTGAGAGATCAGTCTGGACACCAGGCATCTCGGACCCGGCGACGTTTGGTGTCCTCCACAATAGGCGGCGGGAGAAAACCAGCGAAAGGACAGCTCTCTCATTCAAAGAGGCTGGGTGCGTGGTCTCCCTCCTGTCGTGCTCTTGGGGGTTTCTGCTAGTGGTTTCTTCTTCTTTTTTTCGTTAAGAACTACTACTACTAATGACTACTAGGAAGAAGTAAAAAATGAAGAAAGAAGAAGGAGAAGAAGAAGAATAAGAAGAAAAAGAGGAAGAAGAAAAGAAACAAGGAAGGCTATGACGCCTTGGTCTCTTCCTCCTCAACTTGATCTCCTCCGCACTCATCATCAGTAAAGGAAGAATCATAATTGATCTCTTCAGTGATAATAAGGGGAGAAGGAGGAAGAGGAGAACCATCAACCACCATATCGCCATCATTAAAGTCAAACCCCGCGAGGCAAGCAAGAGAAGAAGGGCCCAACTGCTCAGGAGCAATACGCTTTAAAATCTGAAGCGCATTTTTCTCATGAGAAGATGCCATAGAGACTCTCGTGTGACGGCGTAAAACCATGGCCAAACGGGACCATTGACCGAGATGCCAAGAAGCATCAAGAGCAGAGCGGTCACATTGAAGCTTCACCGGATTGCTCACACAATCAACAACGCCCGGCATAGCACCTCCAAATCTTCTTTCTTTTTTAGATTGATTTCCTTCAGCATTCTTTTTTACTTTTCTATTTTTTTTATTATTGTTGTTATCACTACTTAGCAAACTAAACTAGAAGAAGAAAGTGAAGAAGAAGAGAATGAAGAAAAGAGAAAGAGAAGAAAAGCTAAGTGGCCTTAGGCTCTTCCATCATCTCAGCTCGACCTGCTCCCTGCTCATCATCAGTAAAAGAAGAATCATAGTTGATTTCCTCAGTAATGATGAGCGGAAAAGAAGGAGGAGGAGTTTTTTTTTGCTGAAGATGTCTACGAATTGCTGCTAATGTCTATGAAGAAGAACCTACTAAGAAGAAGTAAAAGATGAAGAAAGAAAAAGGAGAAGAGGAATAATAATAAGAAGAAGAGGAAGAACAAGAGGAAGAAGAAAAGAAACAAGGAAGGCTATGACGCCTTGGTCTCTTCCTCCTCAACCTGATCTCCTCCACACTCATCATCAGTGAAGGAAGAATAATTGATCTCTTCAGTAATAATAAGGGAAGAAGGAGAAGCGAGGAGGAGGTGAAACATCAACCATAATGTCATCATCAGCAACTTCAAACGCCGCGAGGCAAGCAAGAGAAGGGTTCAACTGTTCAGAAGGAATACGCTTCAAAATCTGAAGCGCATTTTCCTCATGAATCGCCATAGAGACTCTCGTGTGAAGGCGTAATACCATAGCCAAACGAGACCATTGACCAAGATGCCGAGAAGCATCAAGAGCAGAGCGGTCACATTGAAGCTTCACCAGATTGCTCACACAATCAACGACACCCGGCATAGCACCTCCAAAGGACTCCCAAACCAGTGGAACGAATTGCAGCCCTACAGCCCGGCAAGGTGCTCCATACTTCTTCAGCTTTGCCTTTTCAGACAAACAACCTTGATAGCCAGCGTGGACTGCTGCATAAGGAAGGGTTCTAGATTGCAGCGAGTCCGTGATGGACACATCCAAGGCCGTATGCTAATACGAGGCGAAGAAGCCACGAACCAACAAATCTCCCGGTTTCAAGGTTTCAGATTTGACCCCGGAAGACGGTGACGGGGTTCGCGAGAAGAGACTTTGAAGCCAGAGTCCCGAAAAGCATGAAAGAGAATACCCCGAACGGTGTGGTTCTACTGAGTTGAAGGCATTCTTGAAGTCGGCCTTCAGCAAAACCTTATGTCGGCCGGCACCCGCAGGGACGGCAACACCCACCTGGAGAGGTGAGAAGAGAGACACAGCCTGGGCTTTAACCTGTTCACCGCATCGCCAAAGAGTTTCCCCAGCAGCAATTTAATGGATCGAAGGCCACCATCTTTCTTGGTCAAACCAAACAAAGGAGCACCAGCGAGAAAAGAGGAGAGTTCAGGAGGAGCCAGGCTTGGGGCCAGGAGCGACACTAGCGTGGAGAGAGAAGGACATAATAGGGCATGCCGATATTTTTATAAGTTAAAGAAGTGGTAGGTATATGCTTCTGGACGTTGCTGCTGTATTTGTATCAATGAAGTCCTATGGCTACGTTTACTGCTCCCTTCTTACAGAGCACCAATCCTATCCAGGGTCAGACCAAGAGCCTGGACAGACGCTTCGGTATAGATCTCGTCCCCGTTTGGCTCTAGATGTGCACCACTTGTAGCAGCAGCGATGGTGTTGTTGGTCTCCCTGCCCTGATAGTGCTCACGGAACGAAGCTACGTACTTGAGCATCTGGAAGTTAAACTGCTCAAGCAGCAGAGGCGTAAAGCAAAGGTTAAAAGAAATCTCCAATCTAATCATCTTTTCAGCTATTAGAGAATGGAAGTAGAGAAGTAATGTAGGTCGAAATCTGAGTATCGCAAGGCCGAGGCTGAGTCAATCTAAGAAAATCCAAAGGGCAGAATGGAAGAAGAGTTACTGCAGATGATCAGCGAAGACGGGAAGGAATGTTACGCGTGACTAGCGGGTAGTGTTTGACTTACGGCGTTGTAAGAGCCAGCGAAGAAGATTGCAGGGTACTTAGTGTTGGCCTTGATATTCTCTGCTGGGGAGTAGCCCTTGATAGTCTTCATGACCAAATGATGACAGAAGATACAGGAATGTCATGGTAAATGATGGAAGTGCTTCTTCAAGCTAAGGCTTCTCTTACATTAAAGGTCTCCCGCTCATGGACATTCCCATACTCACTGGCCCACGAAAAGCCGGTTACTGAAGGGTAAAAAGGAAGGGAAATGGTCAGCCGAAGAGGAAAAACCCGCAAGAGCCATGCTTTGGAGGTGAAGGCACTGTTTTCTAGAATTCCAACGCGTAGAAGTGTGATGGAGATATAGCGGTGAAAAGGCTATCATCAAAGATATGAAAGACAAAATCGAGTAGCATTCGACACAGAAAAGACCACTTAGGGGCTTAAAAGAAAGACGACACAATAGAATGTGGCCACTGAAGATGTGGCTTTCTACTCTTACCGACAAGCTTGAGGGTAAGAGGGGAGGCATCCCCGTTCTTAACCCGAACAGCTTTGACCAGGTCTGGCGCCTGGTTGACTGCCGCCATCACCACAAGCCCAGCTTGAAGAGACAAAAAAGGAGAAGGTAGTTAGAATGGCATTTTTGTCGCGTGGCTGCGTCAGGTAGATTGGCCAAGACGAGGAATTAGTTGGGCCATTTTCTTATTCTCTAAACCGCTTCTCCTCCTCCTCATCGGCCATTGTGTCTATTGGCCTAATCCCTCTGCTCTTCGTTCCACTATCAAAGCCTCTCATCGATCGGACAAAGGCGTACCTCTAGAGTCAGAACCACTGCTGTATGTATTGGTAGTCACAGCAAGTTGATCTCTGGAGGTAATGCCAGTGTCAACCAGATTCTTAAGAACAGCTTTCAAATCCTCAAAGGCGTTGGTGGTGTTCCTGGCGTAACCAGCGGCTCCCCATTCCTTATTTATGATATTAGTTCCGCGGACCATTACAATGGCGATGACAACACCGCGATTGACGAGCGCAAGCCTATGTGGATAGGAGAGAACAATGAAAAGGGATGGACATGCAAAGAGGCAGCGAAGAAGGGAGGGAGAAATGGTAGTAAAATGTCAGTAAGCAGCGCTCTGGTTCCCTCACTACGTGAAGATAATAATCAAAATATGGATTGGGGCTTACTTTTCTGGGTCATAGCTATTTGCCGTACTAAAACCATTCGCGGGATCAGCCACTGTGTAGACGACTGTAGGTTGCGGCTTGCTGGACGTAGCAACAGTCTTCTTCCGCATGATGGTGACAGGAATAGTGACCGCCTCTTTGCCGTTGCTTGGCGTGTAGGTGACATCGCTTCGCGTCACCTCATAATCCAGAGGGTCGAGGGTAACCAGCGCTTGGGGACGCTAGAGCAGTAAAAGCCGATCCAATGGTACGAAAGAGCGAGGTTAGTTACCGACGCAACTTTTGGCAGTATGGCTAAGGCAATGTAACCTTTGAACAAGCATGACAAGGCAGGAGGTTCCCTTCCTTGAAACAAAAGATAAAGAATGGCTAGGCAGCAGGGAGCACCAAAGTAGGAGTAGTTGTCTTGATGTATGACGATGACAAAGAAGAAATAGGGACCACCTACATAGACAAGCTTTGAACTCGACGTCTTGATGTCCACTTGATATAGAGATGGCGGGGTGAGCTGGGGAGGTGCGAGTGTAGACATGACGATGCGTCAGGCAAGAGAGAAAATGTAACATGCTAGATACAGTCGTTTCTTCTTCGCGGGACACCGTGAACCATTGGTACCAGTACTATACTAGAAGAACCTACCAGGCTCTCTGCTAGAATGTCAAGCTGATCGTTCTGCTTACTAGCGATGTTATAATTGCTTGATGGGTACAGGGACGAGCTAGGACCGATGTTGAGGTTGACCGAAAGAGGAGTAACTGCCTCGCTCTCATTCAGAATCCAGGCTCCTGCAGCGGCACCTGAATCATAGAGTTAATTTAACAGGGATCAGGCTTCTGGTTGCTGAAAGTGGAACAGAGAAGAGAAGTCGTTCCAAGAAGCGTTAAGACCAGTAGTAGGTGCAGATTAATTGACAGGAAAGCTTGAGTTCAGGTCAACTTAGAAGAACACCAAGAGTCCAGAAAGAATGACAACTTCTTTTACCCTGAGAGCCACTTAGAAGACACCAAGACTCTGAACAGCTTAGAGCTGTTGCAATAGATTGAGGGGGAAGAGCCACTTCTCTCCAGTTCTTCTCCAAAGGTGTAGCGAGATCTCCTACAAGGTAGCCTGTACCGATGGCGTAGAACGCATCGGACTCGGCTGTTCTCAAAACATACTTTGATCCAATGACCTGAACCTGAAGCGTTGTTGTTGTTGCCGAGGAAAGAGTGAGGCCCCACTTGCATCAAAGATGATGGACAAAAATGAGCAATTAAGAGCATACTCATAAGATAGAGCTTATGAAAAGAGGATACTGAGAGATAGAAGCAGCATCAATAGCAACCGGACAGCGATGGAAGAGTGACACCATCACCGATCCTCAAACTTCTTTTAAGAGCATTGGACCTGATGAACAACATGAGAAGCTTCCCGCCTTACCTCAATGATACCAAAGCCAGCGGGGTAACGGGTGGAACTCACACCGTTCTCATACCAATAGTACTCCTTATATGTGGGGCGCCCAGAATCGGTGAGATCCATGTACACAAAACCTATCTCATTGCGCCGATTGTCCGAGTACGTGAAGGACAGTAGCACTAGGTACCTAAAGATGAAGGAGTTGATGAGAAGGATGTAGGTAAAGAAAGCGAAAGCCCTGCAACCTCAAGTTCAACTATGTGTTCCACAACAACGAAGGAAGAGGCATCCAAGGAATAGTATGGCGGTCCACGTAAGCTCAGCGAAGCCCTCATCCATACACTAATTCGTCATATTCCCCAGGTCGTGACATTATTACCTGTCTGTGACTTGGTTGATCATCAGCTGAGCTCCCTTCGGATGCCTATAGAGTTCCTTGTCATCATTCACGCTTGTTCCTACAATGTGGCTTCTAAGGACATTATACTCTTCGTCGACATAGAAGAGCTCGTCATTGGCCACTGGTGACCATGCGCTGGAGGTTAGCGCAACATTCTCGTCGTACTTTTTGTCTTTGCCGGAGAGGTCGACGAACCTGGCATTTGATATCTAAAAAGGAAGAGCGTCAATAAGAGTGAGGGTGCAGGAGGCAGAAAGAACCCCGCCTAGATATCAGGAGGCGTGACAAGTGTCCAAAGTGTCCTTTTTCGGATGCAGGAGCAGTGGATGAGCAAGAGGGGAGGCATAAAGATCGTTATCGCAAGACCGAAGACTGGACACCACGTGCAGATAAACTATCAAAGCGCAATTAGTAAGAGCAAGTCTGGAAAAGAAGGCTGGGTATATAAGGATCCTCGATAACCGAATCAGAGATACAGGGAGTCAAGGCGAACAAAGACTTACACCGCTGAAGAGCACGATCGTCCCATTGGCATTATGGTAACTCTGTACATATCTCCTCGCGTCGATGCTATCGATGACCTCAGTGACATCGGTCTTTACCACCGGACCATTGCCGTCGATACGCTTCCAAACCAATGTGATATTACTATTATCTGGCTTTTCCTCCCCAAAGTCTATGTAATAGTAATAGTCTCCAACAGTGGTAGCCGCAAGGGTCGGTGTCTAAGGGGAGGCCAGCAGGCAGGAGCGGGTTCGTTTAGCAGGGTTGCGACCAACATTGTGACTAGTACAAAATTCAACGGCGATTGTGGACGCCAAAACAGGATATGAGATGTAACGTAAGGGCATAGACTTTCAAAAACCAAGAAAAGAGTTGAAGGAGGCAAACCAGAGGTCGAAGGCGTTTTCGTCTTCTCTGCCTGTTGTCACTCCTCAACTGTTGATGTGACGACAATAACATAAGAGCAAAATGCCAGGAATGGAAGCTTGTAAGTCGAGCTGAGATGGACGGAAAACAGACCTGGTAGCTTTCCACTTCATGCTTCAATGTCTTCAGCTTGTCTTCCTTTTCTTGTGCGAGCTTTGCGAAATACTGGTTCTCCTTTTGCTGAAATGCCACTGCATCAGCATCTCCAGGGTAGTTCTCGTCTGCCGCATCCAAAGTTGAGAAGTAAAAGTACTGGTCTTCGACAATCTCCGCCGGAACCATGGCATCAGGTCCACGATCTTCGTTCTCTACTTTTCCGAAGACCAGAGTACTATTCTTGGGAATAGCGACGGGCGGGTCCGCCAAAGATTCTGCCTTTGAAGGGGCGCCAGCGGCGCAAAGACTTGGGCCGCAGAGCCCAGCAGCGAGAGCCACCGTCATCGCCAAGCGATAGGAAGATAACCCCATGATACTTTGCTTTGGAAACTTGCTCCCACTAGTAAATAACCGATACGGTTGACGATGACGTTCGTGAGCAAAAGCGGTAGCCTTAAGAACTGGTGATCCTCCAGGAAATTGATAAGTAAGAACTTCTAAACCTGAGATCTATAAGACAGCTGACCTACACCTAGCCACTTGTAAAGGAAACGTTGGCTTCAGACCGATGTACAAACGATGCTGAGCAGGTGAGTTCAGTTAGTTCTATGTCGTCTTAGTAAGGATGCATCGCAATCTCTTTTCTCTGGCGAAAAAGAATCTCCTTCCTTTTCTTCTTCTTCTCCGACCTCTTCTCTTTCTCCTCCTCCCATTTCTTCTTCTTCTTTCTAAGAAAGGAGCCATCATGGTAAAAAGAACGAAGGGGACAGCGAATGTAAGTTTGAACGAGTGGCTAGGGGCCGATCCGCAAACGATGCGGAGCAGGTCAGTTCAGCCAGTTCTATGCCGTCTTACGATGCATCGCATTGTCTCTTTTCACAGGCGGGAAAGAATCTCGTTTACTCTTCTTGCTTTCCTTCTTCTTCTCCTTCTTCTTAGGATGCATCGCATTGTCTCTTTTCACTGGCGGGAAAGAATGAAGGGAATGTAATAGGAAAAGTTCGAATGAATGAAAAGCGCTTCCATTAGTGTTTGCTCCTACGTCATAATAATCAAGCTGTAGTTCTACTCTTCTACGGTTGCAGTACCGCAATACGACAGGCTATCTCTTCAAACAGAACTACTGCTCACCGGACACATGACAATGTGATCACACAAGGACTGTGAGGAGGAAAACTACAAGCCTCGGGCATTACGACTTTTTTATTGTCTGATTGTCTGATAGGAAGATCCCACATTGCAGTGCCACAGAAGACCTCCAGAGGTCATAGAAACTAGATTGTTACTTCTAAGCTCGGAGGCTAGTAGAAATGTTCATCAGAAAGTGCTTTTCTCCGTATCTCTACTAATAGAAGTACATCCTCTAATAATAAGGACAGTGGTTCTACGCTCAAACTTATTATTTGTCAGTCATCTATTTGTACGATAGAACTGAGATCAGCGGCGCGGGGTGGTCATCAGAAGACAGAAAGGAGCTAGTCTAGAGCTGTACGGAGAAACAGAGACATACAGAGAGTCAGTGAGGCAGAACATATTCTATAGTTTCTTTATTACTCCGGTTGGGGAGAGCAGATGTTGAAGAGAAAGCGCAAGCTCATCTCTCTCGCACCAAGCCAACGAGCCCACAGGGCTACATCGTAGCATTGTAGAAGTAATAGTACTAAAGCACGCCTAAAACACTGGTAAGAACTACATATACCGAAAAGAAGAAAGAAAGTACGAAAAAGATTTTGAAGCGTGTTCCTCTTGAACAGCTGGACCCTTCTCTTGCTTGTCTGGCGACGGTTGAGCTCGACGGTGTTGACATGATGGTTGCTGGCGATGACATGGTTGCTGATGAGGACATGGTTGCTGATGGTTCACCTTTTCCTCCTCCTCCTTCTTCTCCGCTCATCATTACTGAGGAAATCAACTATGATTCTTCTTTTACTGATGATGAGCAGGGAGCAGGTTCGAGGTGGGATGCTGGAAGAGCCTAAGGCTTCTTAGTTTTTCTTTTCTTCGTCTTCCTCTTCTTCTTCTTCTCTTTCTTCTTCTTCTAGAATTAGTCTGTTAGTAGCGATAGTAGTAGCAATAAACATCAAATAGGTTCAACCTCTCAAAAAATTAATAAAAAAGAAAAAGAAGAGGAGAAAATAGAAGAGGAAGCAAGGCAAAAGTGAAGTGGCAAACTCAGCCTTTCTCATTTGTACCAAGAATCGTCAAGTCCCTGTACATTGATGTTGATAACAGTCGATCCCAGAGGAAGGAAGAGTGCAGCACCACCACACATCTAAAATCCAATCACAGTGTTTTTGAATGATGCGGGGAGCGAAGGAGAGAGCACGCAAGAGAGGAGGAGGAAGATGGACAAAGCCGGACGATAGAATGGAGAGAGGACCAGACGAAGGGTAGCTGGTGAAGCAAGAGAGAATGAGAACCAATTGAAGAAAGACAGAGAAGGACAGGACAGCAGGGAAGCACAATTGAAAGGCGTAGAAATAGGGAGAAAAACAAGCGGTCCGTGAACTGAGAGAGCAAGAGAGGAAAGCTAGATTTGAAGGAGGAATGGGTCACCTGTCTAATTATTAAGAGGTGCTCTTGTTGGAGACCTGATTATGAGAAGCGATAATAATGAACGTCCTGCTGCAATGATGGAGATGAGAGGCGGCGGAGAAAAAGAGAATACCTTTGAAGTCCAAGAGGAACTGTGCTTTCTTAATGCGCTGGGTGGAGAATAGTGATTATCTCTCTCTGTTGACCTCAAATGCCCTCTTTGTGGCGCTTAATTGCTTACATCTCTACGCATGGACGATGGGCAGAAGAAGCTGACCAATCTTAATGAAGAACTTCGGTGAGGGTTGGGGCTTCAAGACGAGCGAGGAAGCCCAACGTCTTCGTCCCCAATCATGATACCGTTAGATCCTCAAACATTGGTATTTACTTCTACTTATCAATCGTCATCTCTTCTATTCTCTTCTTCCTAATCTGCCACTTGTTTGTTGTCTTCTTAGAGCGGCAGTGCGTGGCGGTACATCTCTCTTCTTCTTCTAATGCTCTTTGTGGGCCAACTTGCACCATTAGTGGTAGCGGCTTGCGAATATTTTTGCCTAGCCTATGTTCTGTGCATGCCTGCCCGCTGTCGGGTGTCCATCATCTGTGGCTGCTTTCCATCAAGTATAATATTAACGCCCGTCATCTTGTTATCGTCATCATCCTAACGTCAAAGTCGTTTCCTCTTTTTGGCTCTCCCTCCCCACTTCTTTATAGCGGGTGTCACATACGCTACTCCTCCTTCGTCTTTCTTCTAGGCTTTTGCTCGTCATCTACTACCCGATAGCTGCCAGCCGGTGGAGCTCTCCCCCTTTCCTTTTCCTTCTCGGCTAATGAATAATAACAATCATCTGTGCTCCTTCCGCTATTTTTTTTGCTGAGATTCCAGGCAGCCCACTTTTCCTGTGCTTCTGATTGGGAAGTGCTCTCTCATCACTCTGTTCTCAATTTTTGTCTTCCTCTCTACAAAGCTGCTCAAGCGAAAGAGGAGGAGAAGGAGGTCGTGGTGATGTCGTTTATTGTCGATGCGGAGGTACAGTGAGGAGGGTATCTCTTCATTGAGGAGATTTCCTGAATCTGAGAGGCGGAATCCTAATCTCTCCGTTTCTCTAAGTTCCGCTGCTTATCTAGAGTGGACAACGGAGATTAAGGTAAACGCAGGGCAGTCATTTTGCTATAAGTTTATGGAGGTAAGAAGTAGGAGACGGGAGCGTCGCGCTTACAGGGGAACAAGAGTGATCACCCAAGCTCGACTGATAGCTCAGCCTCGAAGCTTCAAGAAGGATGTAAGAAGAGGGCAAGGACCATAAGAAGAATAAAGCGAACCAAAACTGGGAAAAGAGAGAGAGAAGTTAGTTCTTCTTCCAGTGCCACCGTTCCGACAACCGTTAAATATGCATATAAAAGGCTGAATTGGAAGGAGGAACTCCGCCAATGGAGCAAATCATACTCATAGTTATCTCCTCTCGTTCTTCCGGTCTTTCTCTCCCTCCTCGGCTATCAAGCTGAGCCTCTTCCTCTCGGTTCTTCTACCTACCATCCTCTGTCGCTTTCTCTTCTTCTCTCTCCTCTCTTTCCTTCTCTCTCTTCCTCTCTCTCTCCACACACACACACATGTATATAGTTATTAGTCATTTCCTTACGTGCTGTGTGCGTTGCTCTCTCAAATCTTTTGCCTCTGCTGCCTTTTGCCTTCCTTCCAACTGCTTCACAGCATCTCTCTTTATCTCATTTATGCTAAAGCTCTATTGAGCTTCCGCCTTTCGCGGTTACCTTCTTCGCTCTTTTTCGTCCTTATTTTCTTGCTTTTCTGTCCTCCGAGTAGCAAGCAAGAAGGTTCCTCTCAATTATAACGTCTTTCGTTCTCTCCCACCTCCAGCCAAATGTCTCACCCGTCACTAGCCGGCTCTCATTTTCTCTCTTCTTCTCAGCTTGGACATCTACGTTCATTCTATCTTCTATTCTTCGTCTTCTCCCCCCCTTGCTTTCACTACTATCTTCTTCTTTTGGTTCACTCTAGCAGCTACCATGCACCAACCCTGTCGTTCTTCCTTCATTTTTGATAGAGTAAAACTAAGATAGAGAAAGATGAGAAAGAAGAAGAAAAGAAGACGAAAGACAAAAACAGAGAGACGAGCCAACAGAGAGAGATAAGAGAGAAAAGAGTCACAGGCGACAGAGACGCCAGCGAGAGAAAGAGGGAATAACCCCCCCCCACCCCCCTTTCCAAAAAAAAAAGGTAGATACATAGATAGAGAGAAAGATGATAAGAGGGTGATCAAGAAGAGCGAGAGAGACACAGAGATAAAAGAGAGCCAGAAAAGATGTCATCACAGAAGAGAAATCAAGACGCCGCGTCACGGTGGTAGAAATACTCGACGATGAAGAACAAACGGTAAAAAGAAAATAGCGGGGAGCGAAAGAGACGGAGCCACCACACGGAGAAAAGAGGCACACAGTGACTGGTTGATAGAGAAAAAAGGAGGACGGATAATAGATGGTGAAGGAGAGAGCAAGTGAATGATGATGGTAAGCGCCGTCCTCCCGTTGAACACGCAACAATCGCTTTATTTATTGAGCTTCCTACGCCCGTAACAGCATGTTGTCATGCCTCTATCTTCCGCTCTTTCCCACCTTGTCTCATACATCTCTCGCTCTCTCACCCACGCAACAGTCATTAATCCCTCTCTCCCTCTTTCTCTCCACCCCCCTTTGAACTCGATAACGGCACCGGTTGGGGGTCAAGTTATAGCTCAGAGAGCGTAGCATTCGAGTTCTGCAACTTCCAAGCAAGAAGAATGCTCCCAGGGTTCTAATTCTCGAGACTCTCTGGCTCATTCCGTCCACTCTCTGTTTCTCCAACCGTTTGTGCTAATGCTGGCTTGAATTCGTGGCGTTATGTGACTGTGCGTGCCGACCACCATAGGATAGGATACCAACAAGTGATTGGATCAGGTCCAGCCCACCAGTTCAGGAGCTCCTAATCATCTGCTGTCTCTCTTCTTTCGTCACGGTATCTAAGATGTTTACTTAACTTGCATGACAGCTGAAGGAGCTTTGCATCTGTTTGACCGTGCGTCGTAATTCTGGTGGTAGGGCTATCTTGGTGTTGGTATGATGGCGATGAACTGATCTCACTGCGTTATCGCCGCTACCGGTCTTACGGTGAGAGGCAGGACAGTCCTCCAGCAAGGCACAGGGGGGAACGTCACGTTGTTGAATGTCTTCCTACTTTCTTTGCTATAAATACTTATCTTAGCCTTCCCTAGTACCTCTTACAAATGAATTAAATACACCGACGACATCGGCCACAGGCAAAACATACACGAAGTTAAGGAAGTACAAGGAAGATGAAGGTAATAAGAATACGAGACTTGCTTCTTCGTCAGGATCTATCTCTTCTTCATCCTCCTGCATTAGAAGCAGCACTTGTACTCCACACCATTCACGATGCGCTTAAAATACTTGGTGGGGAATCGACCGCAAGGTTTGCATTGTGCTAAGATCGAGTTGGCTCCCCAACGATGCGCCCCCGGCTGTGGGCTGTTGAAGCCGTGCCAAGGACCGTTGTTCCAACCGTTACTAGTTTGTGCTCCTGCGTGCGCCATAGCAAATCCATTGCCGCTAGAGCTTGCCTGTGACCAGGCTGAGGCAGAAGATCCTGGTCCGCTAGCTTGGGCAATGGCTGAGGCAGAAGCATGGGAGGAAGAAAAAGGGCTAGAGATCCACTGAAGGTGCCGGGAGGTGGTGGTTTCGGGTGCTGCCGTATCAACAATGTCGGAGTTTGGAGAGGAGTCAGGGCCACGGAGAGCTTGATGCTGTGGAGAGGCGGTGGCCGTAGCGACCAGCAGTACGGTACCGATGAGAGAAAGAGTCTTCATAATTGTTATCTTTGATAAAAGTACCGCGTTATCTTCCGTGCAGGATTGGCGTAGGTAGGAGGCTGTGACAACTGGGGAGAAGATTGCTGATAGACAAAAACCGGCAGCAAGGAGAAGATCTTCGTAGCGGGCAGCAGACTCTCTAGAGAGAAACCAAGGCCTTGTCGTCCTCCCAAACAACTTTTTCCTCATTCTAATAAAGGTTGGGAGGAGAGAAGTGCTGATAATAAAGTTTGGTTGTGTTGTTGAGAGGGCGGGAGCCGTAGGGAAAATAACTATGGAAGAGAAAGAAAGAAGACTACTCGACAACTCCAAGAGAAAGAGAAAAACCTTATTATTATAGAAGAAAACTCATGTTCTAATTCCGGCCAAACTGCTTGAGGTCGTCCACAGCGTGATTATTAATAAATTAATAGAGCATCGATGAGGAAAGATTATAGCCTCAAAACGAGCCTCGCAATGGCATCTTCCGAGGAGGAAACATCGTGTTCGAATCGGTTCTGAGAGAAAGGTAGTCACGACGTCATCCAAATAATGCATTCCCCGTTTCTTATTTTTATTATATACTACGACTAATGTCTACTAAGAAGAAGTACGAGTAAAAGATGAAGAAAGAAGAAGGAGAAGAAGAAGAAGAAGAAGAAGAGGAAGAAGAAACAAGGAAGCCTATGACGCCTTGGTCTTTTCCTCCTCAACCTGATCACCTCCGCACTCATCATCAGTGAAGGAAGAATCATAATTGATCTCTTCGGTAATAACAAGGGGAGAAAGAGGAGGAGGAGGAGGTGAATCATCAACCACAATGTCATCATCGGCAACTTCAAACGCCGCGAGGCAAGCAAGAGAAGGGTCCACGTGTTCAGGCGGACTACGCTTCAAAATCTGAAGCGCATTTCCTCATGAAATGCCATAGAGACCCTCGTGTGAATGCGTAAAACTATGGCCAAACGGGACCATTGACCAAGACGACGAGAAGCATCAAGAGCAGAGCGGTCACATTAAAGGTTCACCAGATTGCTTACACAATCAACGACGCCCGGCATAACACCTCCAAAGGACTCCTAAAGCAATGGGACAAATTGCAGCCCTACAGCTCGGCAAGGTGCCTCATACTTCTTCAGCTTCGCCTTTCCAGACAAACGACCTTGATAGCCGGCGTGGACTGCTGCACAAGGAAGGGTTCTAAGTTGCCGCGAGTCCGTGACAGACACATCAAGCGTATGCTGATATGAGGCGAAGAAGGATTATAGGAGACTCAAATGCAAGGACTAAAGAACGAAGCTCCGAAGAGAGAAGGAAAAAAGCCCTAAGGAAAATAACCAGAGCTGGCAAAGAGGATAACCTTTGTTTTGCCGCATCATCATCATCATTAAAAGAAGACAAGGATAAAGAAGAACCGATGACTCAAATGATGACGAGGGGAGAAGGAGGAGGACGAAGAGAGAAGAATATAGCGCATTGTTATAAAATGAAGGAGGAGCAACTAAGCGACGAAGGGAAAAGGGAAAAGAGGAAAAAATTAAACCAGAGCGGGCAATGAGAAAAATCGTTTACCGCATCATCATCATCACTAGCATCATCATTATCACTAACATCATCATCAGAAGAAGAGAAGGGTTAAGATTAAGCGAAGTCCATGGACTCAATGATGACGAGGGGAGAAGGAGGGGGAGGAAGTGAACCAGAAAAAAACGCATCGTCATTGACAGAAGATGGAGGAAAGGAAGGAGGGAGAGAAGAAGGAAACGGTGGAACAGAAGGAGAAGAAGGAACGGCGAGTTCGACAGCATTACCAAATTAAGAAAAAAAAAGTAGTATTATCAGAAGAAGGAGAAAACGAAAGCCTTAGAAGCGGCAACCAGGTCCGGAGGGACTCGCTTGAGGAACCCAGGGTGGACGATTAATACACGATGATGACGCCCCACCTAGACTCCTGATCCTTAAGTAGACGCTGGACAAGGGTAAAAACGGAAGCTGACGAAAACCGGCTTGGGTGCTGTTTGCCGAAATTGGTGGGGGTGTAAGTTTTAAGGAACCCCACACGGAAAGAAGAGACGACTGGCTGCGAATTTTGCACAGGCTTGTTGCCCACGGAGAATTTCAGAAAGCATACCCTTGCGAAACGATTCAGGCAAGAACCTAATTCGCTATTATAACAATTTAATGTACTGCTTGCAGAATAACCCTGATTCGTTAGAGCTCCGACAAGAAGCCACATCAACCACCGCTACCTAAACGAGTAATGGATACTATAACAGTACTCCATCATCTACTACTACTTGATAAACACCCATATAGCATAAGTATATAGACAGCAGACGAGATTCGTCGCAAGCGTATATAGGACGATTGTCAGGTGTTTCTTCCCACGCTGCTTCGAAAGTCTCTCACTGGCTGGAAGCTTAATAAAAATGGCTTGGAGGATCAAGAGGAGCAAGAAGAATCTACAGCAGAGGCCTAGTACCGCGATTGTGCATGTTTATACAACAAAACGTTTATGAGGCGATCAAATAAGCAGAGCTTACCGTCTTCTTCAGTCAAGAATCTATAGCTCACACTCTGAAGGTCAAAATAACCATCACTTGTATGGCCCGCATGCTGCACTATCCCGGCGCTAGCTGCACTAGAACCTTTGTTAATCCGCAGTGTCAAATCACTGTGTCAGCAATATGGCGCCGGAACAGTTTAGAAGTTTCGCTGCTTGAGTCCAACTTGTACCTCAGCTCGCTGCTGTCACCGCACTCAGCTCTGCTGCCCTGGCTATAGCAGAATGCGTTGACAAAGTGGGGCGGCACACTCCGTTGTGTCGTCACGTTGCTGAGGCATGTTAGCCTCCACGATTCAATAGCCTTATCGGTTTCCCTCCAGTCGCCTTACTATCGACTTTGTCAGTTTACGAATAGATTTTTCACTATCAGACCGAGCGAACAAGTCAAAGTAGAGAGCTGTCCTCTTTCAGTCTTGCAGAACCAGCAAGATCCCGTGTTCCTATAATTCATCGTGGCTGAAGTGTAGCGGCATAAGACGATCCATATTGTACTAGCGAATCTATCCTTAAACTGGCTCCTTTGCTCGGCTTGAGACTGCAAAATCTATCCGTAAACTGACACATTGATCCGTTTCTTACATAAAAGCACCTAAAGATGGAACTTAGTGTTCCAGACATGAGCCGTATTGCTCCTGAGTGGACTATTCTAATCCCCGCAGTTCATCGGTGACGGCATCTCCGACACAAGGTTTGCAAGTAAATGCTCCATAAGTGCAGCCACCAGCTGCTGCGGGAGGAGGCATTCATTACTATTCCGAGGTGTTTGGAGTTCTCCGTGATCTTCATCTGCCTTCTCAGACCATGGAGTAGCTTGATGTTGTTGGGCACTCGCTCTCCAGTGGCCAGAGCAGCAGAGCTCTCGGTGGCCATAATCGCCTGTCATCCCGGAATTTCACATTTCAGCTGCTGATGCCTCCGACACATGCCTCGAGGCCGTAAAAGGGTTGGTGCAGTCCATAACAAAACATTTCGTCGTCGTGGGAGTCTGGTGTCAACCAGAGTCGCCCATGGCGCTTTTGGAGTAAGTGTCTATCTGAGCAATGTTTATTCAGCCTTCTTCGGTGCATGATGTTTGTCGGATCCTTGCTTGGGGTTGCCATCAGCAGCGACGGCTCTATTTGGTGTGGCTGGTCACTGCTCATCATCACTGCCGCTGGACACTGCCGCTGCACACTGCCGCTGGTCATACAGTATTTGGTGTGGCTGGTCACTGCGCACTGCCGCTGCTCACTGCTCACTGCCGCTGACCGCTGCCGCTGGACACTGCCGCTGGCCGCTAATTCCCACTTACGTTATTACCGTAGAAGAACCTAGGAGACCACTGCACCACTGTCCACTGCATCTGATCAGGTCTCTTTGTGATTATCTATCTCTTGATTACCACCAGCAGGTACAATTGCGTTAGAAGATGTACGCTGACGGCCCGGTGGAAGTGGGGTTAATAGACAGACTTCCGTTTCGTGACCTCGTCCTCTCTCTCTCCCCAGTATCAGCATAATACAGCAGGCACTCATCAGGTACAGTTGGCTCACAGCATGTACGCTGGCAGACCGGTGGAAGTGGGGTTAATAGACAGACTTCCGGTCAGGGACCTCGTCCTCTCTCTCTCCCCAGTAGCAGCAAAATACAGCAGGCACTCATCAGGTACAATCGGGTCACAGCATGTACGAGGGGTTGCTTGGGTCTTAGTAGGGGTTGCTGGGGTCTGAGCAGGGATGCTTTTACTACACTAAGGGTAAATGGGCGTTGAACCTCTCCGTAAACACCTCTGTTCATCGCAAAACGTCATCAGACTTGGACTGAACCATGACTATACCTTCAAAGAGTCTCTTGCAAAATGGCAGGCGTCTCAGCAGGGGTGGCTGGGGTCACAGCAGGGGTGGCTTTATTACACTGAGGGTACATGGGCTCTGACCCTCTCCGTAAATACCTCTGTTCGTCGCAAAACGTCATCAGGCGCGGGCTGAACCATGACTATACCTTCGAAGAGTCTCTCGCAAAATGAGTATCACATGCCTTGGGTGTTGGTGCCTATATTGGCCACTGTACCTGGCTCACTCTCTTCCACTCTGCGGACGTTACTAAGCTAAAGGTACATGGGCTCTGACCCTCTCCGTAAACACCTCTGTTTCTCGCAAAACGCTATCAGACGCGGACTTAACCATGACTATACTTTCAAAGGGTCTCTCCCAAAATAACTGTCCCATGCTCTGGGTGTTGGTGTTGATATTGGCCACTGTACCTGGCTCACTCTCTTTCACTGTGCGGACGTTACTACACTAAAGGTACATGAGGTCTGACCTTCTCCGTAAGCAACTCTATTGATAGGAAAATGTCATCAGACTTCAATGACTTTACCATCCGGACGGTGTTTCGGAAATTGATTACCGCGCGCGCCCTGCGAGTTAGTGTTGATATTGATCACTATACCTTGCTCACTCTCTCCTACTCTGTGGACGTCACCACGGTCAAGGTACAAGGGCTCTGACCCCCTCAGTAAACACTTCTGTATATCGCAAAACGCCATCAGGCTTGGACTGAACCATGACTATGCCTTCAAATAGTCTCTCCCAGAAGGACGATCAGACGCCCTGGATGTTGGTGTCGGTATTGGCCACTGTACCTGGCTCACTCTCTTTCAGTGTGCGGACGATTCTAAACTAAAGACACGTGGGCTCTGACCCTCTCCGTAAACACCTCTGGTGATCACAAAACGCCATTCGACTTGGAGTGAACCATAACTATTGCTGGTGTCTCAGCAGGGGTGGCTGGTGTCTCAGCAGGTGTGGCTGGTGTCTCAGCAGGGGTGGCAGGAGTTTCAGCTGGAGTGGCAGGAGTCTTGGCAGGGTTTGCTGATATCTCAGCTGGGGCCGCTTAAGTCTCAGCTGGGGCAACAGAAGTCTCAGCTCGGTCGTCGGGGGTCTCAGCGGGGTTGACAGGAGTCACAGGAGCCTTAGTGGGGGGTGGCAGAGTCTCTAGAGACTGAGGCGGGGTTGTTGGAGTTTCAGCAGGGGTTGCTGGTGTTTCAGCAGTTGTGGCTGTTGTCTCAGCAGGGGTGGCAGGAGTTTCAACAGGAGTGGTAGGAGTCTTGGCCGGGTTTGCTGGTATCTCCGCACATGTGGCTGGTGTCTCAGCAGGGGTGTCAGGAGTTTCAGCTGGAGTGACAGGAGTCTCAGCGAGGGTGGCAGGAGTCTTAGCTGGGGCCGCAGGAGTCTCAGCTGGGGCAACAGAAGTCTCAGCTGGGTCGGCGGCGGTCTCAGCGGGGTTGGCAGGAGTCACAGGAGACTCAGTGGGGGTTGGCAGAGTCTCTAGAGATTGAGCGGGGGTGGTTGGAGTCTGAGCAGGGGCTGCTGGTGTCTCAGCAGTTGTGTCTGGTGTCTCAGCAGGGGTGCCAGGAGTTTCACCGGGAGTGGGAGGAGTCTTGGCAGGGTTGCTGGTATCTCAGCAGGGGTTGCTGGTGTCTCAGCAGGGGTGGCAGGAGTCTCAGTAGGGTTGGCAGGAATTTCAGCTGGAGTGACAGGAGTCTCGGGGTGGCAGGAGTCTCAGCTGGGGCCGCAGGAGTCTCAGCTGGGTCGGCGACGGTTTCAGCGGGGTTGGCAAGAGTCACAGAACCCCTGTTTGCTGGTGTCTCAGCAGGTGTGGCTGGAGTTTTTACGCGAGTGGTAGGAGTCTTGGCAGGGTTTGCTGTTATCTCAGCAGGGGTTGTTGGAGTTGTTGAGAACTGTGATATGTTCGCAGTGGTACTGCGCTGTACAATGAATGTGCAGTGGTCGAAGGGGCTAACGGTCAGTCCTGGTACATGTAAAACCGATAGGTTTACAGTGAAAAAGGGCATGTGGTGTAATATCCTAGTGGTAGCACACCTCGTGATCACCTGGAGGTCCGTGGTTCGAATCCCGGCTTGTCCATTTATTTACTTGTAAACATCTGTCCAAACCCTACCCATAAAGAGAGCTCGCTGCTCTATTAGAAATTCCAACATGGTGGACAAGCCGCCGGATGGAATGACAGTTCTGTGATTGTTGCAGTATCACAGTTCTGTGGGGAATCTAGAGAATTGGAAGTTGGCAATTCTCTTTCAGGGGGGGTGTTGAGAACTGTGATATGTTCGCAGTGGTACTGCGCTGTATAATGAATGTGCAGTGGTCGAAGGGGCTAACGGTCAGTCCTGGTAC
>FLMG01002216.1:0-12847 GCA_900088475.1 Hyphochytrium catenoides
GATGTCTGTCCCTATCTCGCCTTCATCGATCGTCTCCCCGATTGTCTCCCTTCCTTATCATTGCCCTCAACGGGGTGGAGGTTATGTAGCTCTTTTCCTCTTCTTTCTAGGACGCTATTCCCTTCTTCTCTACTACCTTTCTGCCTAACTCTTAGACGTTCTCAACCTCTGGCTGCTTGTCCTTCCATGTCCACTGTCTTCTCTTGTTGTCCTTTGTCCGCGACAGGGGATGAGTCAGTGCCACGCCCGTAAGGACGAGGGAGACAAGTCTCTCTTCTCTTCTAGTGCCTGAGAAGGCAACTTTTTCTTTAAAAGACGAGAACTGGAGGCCTGGGAAAGGGGAGAGGAACGACACATCATGGCTTAGCTCTGTCCTTCCTCTGTCCTAAGACTTCCAACCTTCAGCTTCAGCGCCGACGGAGAGCGGGAGCTGTGCCTCCCGCGTGCTCTGGGTCATGACAGGCACTAGCTCCAATGTCGTGGGATTAGTCTTGGTGAGACTCTAGTAGAGACTCCACAGTCGTCTTGGGTACTCCTGCTTCTGTTTCCTCCTCTTTCCCCAGAGATGATGGCGCCCCGCGGTGCGCTTGATCTTCTCATTTGACTTAGGATGATCTTCTCTATTTCTGTCGGCTTCCGATGCCTATGTAACACCCTCCGTCTAACCTCACTCCCCCGGCGCTTAACCTCTCTCCTCCGGCGCTTAACCTCTCTCCTGTCCTGTCCCCATCCCTCTCAGGCCATAGTTGGGGCCATAGCCTCCAACTTCGGCGTGAATGTGCAGAAAAAGTCTCATAGCTCGAACGCTGAGCGGCCAGCGGACGAGCAACGAGTCTATTGGCGCCGTTGGTCCTGGTGGGGTGGCTTCTCCCTTGTCGTTGTGGGCGCTGTGGGCGACTTCCTGGCGCTCGGGTTTGCAAGCCAGAGTCTCGTGGCTGCCGTTGGGGGTAAGCTACATATCTAACAACTCACAATAGGTCACCTCTGCTCTGTGCCATCCTCTGCTGATGTGACCATCAAAGGCTACAAGGGCTCTGCGCTACGTGTTCGCCCTCTTCCCTACCGCTTACCGCTATGATATACTTTCCGTTCGGCCGGTGTTAAGGGCTTAGCCCCCTCTATCAGCGCGAGCTCATCCTCTCCAGACGAATGATCTGTCGCGAGCTTTATTGCCTCTGCTCCTCCAGCAGCCGTTTTCCGCAACGGCGTCTTGACTCCAGGGCTTTCGTGGCTTCTTCCATATTTGATGTCAATCGCTCTGTTCCTTTCTTACATCTCGCTTCCTCGCCTGGGCGGACCTCCGGGAGCTTCGACCTCCCCAGCCGTTTGCCTCGTTGTCTCACCAGCGCCTTCGTCTTTAGGTGGCACTACTCTACTGGCGAATGTCCTGATCGGTCACTTTTTCAACAAGGAGAAGCTCCTTCGGAGCGACATCCTCGGCATTGCGGCCATCACCGCGTGCGTCATTATCACCGCAGCTATCGCTCCTCCTTCCAAGGACTATGACCTCTTCACCCTAAAGAGGCTGTTCCGACATCCTGCCTTTATCATCTACGTTGTCCTGCAGGGAGTGGTGCTACTCATCCTACTGATGATTGTGACAGGATGGACCGTGTATGACTTCTTTCTCTCGCTCTGCAGTAAGTACGCTCTCCACTCCTGGCAATGATGGCCGAGTAGGTTTTTAGCGTCAAGGGAAGCGTGAGGCGACGAAAAGGAAGAAGCACCTTCGAACACATGGGCTAACCCCTTCATCCAACCTCCCACTCCTGCTTCGTTCAGGAAAGCTTGGGATTATCGCCAAGTCTAATGCTAAACCAAGGGCAGCAGGAAAGAACAGCCACTCGCAAGATAAACCTAAGGACTCAGAGCTCTCAGAGGCGGGACTTAGCAAGCGAAAGGTTGACCACCTGCCCCCAAGCGGCAACCTTCGTCTGCCGACCGGACGCGAAAGAGCGAGCGAAAGACTGATGATGACAGATCCCGACACAGACGGGATACCATACTATTACGCTATGTTCTCTGGCATGTTTGGTGCCATGTCCGTACAGCTAGGCGGCTGCACTGCTAAGGTCTTTCTCACGACGCTGTCCGGAGTGAATCAATTCATTTACTTTGAGACGTACCTCTTCCTTCTGGGCATGATCTTCACTATGGCAGTGCAGACACACTTCCTGAACAAAGCGCTAGAGCTAGGAGATGTGATGAGCGTCTTCCCCGTGTTCCAGGTAAGAAATTCTTCAAGAAGAGCCTTTCAAGCGCTCTCATGGAAGAGATTTGAAAGGATCTGCCTCATTCTATCTCAGTATAGACTCCTGCCTGACTATCCTGGCCATCCTATGATTCATTGTCCTCAGCATGTAATCCTCTTTCTTGACCTTTGCCCTATCTTGTGACTCTTTGGGTCTGCCCTCTCCTTTGTCTGGAGGGTTGCAACCGATCAGTCTTACGGGGACCCTATTCCGCCTCTTTCACTGTCTTCAAGATATTCTGGATTGGATTCTCTGTCGTCGGCGGCATCGTGTTCTATGAGGAACTGGAAAGCTTCACTGTCGTTCAGTGGGTGCTTTATCCCATTGCACTACTGCTAGGAGGACTGGGTAAGAGCTTCAATAGCACATATAGAACTGAGGAGACAAAGAAAAGAGTGATAAAAGAGAGAAGAGACACAGAGAGTGCCTGTCACAAGACGTTTGCGTCTAAGACTTGGGACTGACTCTGTGTCTTCGACTAGGAATATATCTTCTCACTGCGCATGGCAATATACGAACCCCGGTCGTGCCACCCTCAGGAGACGATGAGCATATAGACGCAGAAGAGTCAGGACAGGACTATAAGCTGATGTAACAAAGAGAAATAGCCTCTCCAGGCTCTATCATGTTACGTCAAAAGTCATGTCTTCTTCATTTGGGAAAGGACCTACGAGTTTCTACATCGCTGCCCTTCATCCTAGTTCTCTATATCTCTAGTTCGTCCACCTGAGTGAAGTAGGATGAAGACGCGTCACTAGGTCTCACAAGGTCTATCTCTTCCTCGTCTGAGCCTGAGGACACCCGAGGAATAATCTCGTCAAAATCCACAACAGCGATGTCTTGGACCTTTTCTATGGCTTCTCCACACGCTATCATGGCCTGCCCACCATAGAAGGCAACGTCTGGGTCTGGGTCTTTCGTTAGGTGATGCAGCGCTTCTTCTAACTCCTTAAGCTGCTCAGATGAGCCGGTTGAAAGGAAGCAGGACAATAATGGTGAGGAGCAACGAAGAGATTGGTTGCGGAGGGCGGATGGATAGTCGATTTCGAGCAGTCTTGCGGACAGACCACCAATGTGAACGTATTGCCTGGAATTAGAACAAAGGAGAGAAAGAGCTCGAGCACGCAGCAGGTAGTATTGGAAGGCAGGAAGCAAGAGAGAGGCTTCAGAAGAAAGAAGACGTAACAGGCACCTCACCTCTGCATAACCGCCTAAGAAAGGACCCAGGACGGTAAGCTCTCTTGCAAGGACAAGGCGGACATTCACGACCGCATCCTACAGCACCAGTGTTCAGATATACATGCTATGAACACAGGAGCTTGCTAACAGTGACTCTGTGGTGACTGCATTCCTACTCATTGCCCATCGGTCTGTCCTACTTGGCCGACTCTTCCCTAGTCAATGAGCCTTGCAAGTCTCTTACCCGGCTTAGTGGCAAAATGTGCGCCCTTACAAAGTCCTTGAGTCCCGCAGCTGCCGAATACTTCGCAAGGGTTTCCTACAAGGGAGCATTTATAAGAGGAAGAACCGTAACTTTTAACGCAGTGGCTGCCAAATATGTACCTTAGTCTGTACTATGCCAAGAATGCGAAGCTTGTGATTCCTGTCCTTCAGCAAACTCTCTACGTGTGGAAGCACAAAAGGCGACCACTCCGCAAAGTCAGAGCCTTCCATGAGCCTAAGGCAGAGAAAGAAACAATATAATTTTAGTATGTCGGCAAGCTGAGGTAAGGTCCATAACTGCATGGAGAACAAAGCGGAGAAAGAAGGGGTGCCAGCGGACAACGGCCGACGCATGCATCTAAACAGAAGATATGCATTTAGGTCCGATATAAAGACGAAGCAGATAGATTTCAAACATCACTCTTACACTTTGAAAATGGAGAACACGCCTTGCCGCACTTCGTGGACAGAGTCGTGCAGCAGCGAGTGAATGATGGGCCTAACGTGCAGCTCAAATGCAGACGTCCCTAGCCACTTTAGCAACGGAGGAATGGCCTATATCCATAGAAGCGTGAGTCAGAAGCTGCCACAATTACCATCCTCCATCCCATGGTGAAGGCGCCTTCACTGCCTTCACAATTACCTCTACTAATGCCAATCTTGCCCTCCAATCTTCCTGGGCCCCAAGCTTCATCAGCGCGGGAAGAACTACCTCTGTAAAGGCATCCTTCTGGATCTCCTACAGTGAAAGACTGCGGTAAGCATGGTCTTGAGAGAGGCGGAGACAGGAGGGCTTCCTGACATGTCACTAACAGCTTAAGAAGAGATGACTAACGAGTGAATCAGGAACTGAGACAGCACGTTATTTCGGAGAGGCAATTGAAACGGAGACAAGTGAAGAGGGACTGAGGGCTTAAGGTTCGTTCTCTCGTACAAATCCAATAAGATCCAAATCGTCCGCAACCCGAATGGCGACTTTGGCGTTACTGTTCTCCAACATTTGTACCACGACCGGGACCAAGTGCTTGATGGAATCCTCCTTGCCTAAGAAAGCCGCCAAACTGCAGATTGTGGCCGCCAGAGACTAAGGAGAGCCGAGCACGACGAGATTATATGAGCGCGGGGTGAGATTGAAAATTAGGTAACACACAGGGAAGGGTAACTCGAAAGGAGTAAGCGTTCGCACAGAAAGTGTGGACTTTGAGTGGTTGGTACAGGCCCAGAAGCAGTGCCTTTACCAGCTGAGGTTGTTCCCTTTTGTCATCCAGTGCACCCTCAGCGACTGTAGGAAGTACAAGCTGACAAAAGTACTGAGAACCAAAAATTTGTGCCACAGAGATGACTATTCGCGCCGCTGCCGCTCGGGTCTCTGCGATGGAGTCCTAGACAAAGAGGGAGGCAGCAGATCGGAGAAGCCAGATAAAAAAGGAGCCAAGAACGATCAAGTAAGCGTCTTTCCTAACTCCCATGTCAAGTGCACCACCGTGATCCGTACAATGACGATTACTCTCACCGCCGTATCGTGGTGCGAGAGCTAACTCCCTTCTACCTCTGGTTCCTGCTAACTGCCATCATGGGTAAAGAGCCTCCTTACCTCTTTAAGTTGCCTGCAGTATAATGCACATAATCTTTCTATCAATTCTTGGGCTTCGTAGGCCTTCTCCACGTCTGTTAGATCAAAATTCGCGTCGAAGTAGTCTGGAGATCCTGGTCCACCGTCAGACCCGCCGTTGCTTACGCTTGCTGACCTTTCCTTTGCGTCTGCCTCCTGGACTAGTGCCTGTGATGGGCGATACATAGGTACGCATAAGACATGCAGCATGTCAGATATTCCCGACGGAATATTGTCAAGAGTAAAAGGGGAGTGCCGGTCAAGAGTTTAGCGAAGAATGACTAGAATGGACAGTGATGAAAGCGTAGAAAGCTGAGACGAAGTTGATAGTATCGACAGAGCGCTAGATGAACGATTTAATAGAAGACCCGGTAATGGAGAAGGCAGGTGAACCCCAGGTTTGAGGAGTGAGAAGGGTCCACACCTGTACATTTATCTCGTGGCAGAATCGCGTGAAATTATCGCATACAGCCCGTCGTACTTGCCAGTTTCTACCACAGAGTGGAAGCAGTGCGGTCCAAAAGAGCAAAGTGAGACTCGCTTGGAATGTCCCCATCAGGCAACTTCCCTCCTTACCTATCATCGGAGAATGCAACTAAAAGATCTATAAGCTTACGCCGTCTCAGTCTAAACATGGCCTCCTCATCATGCTTAGCCCTACAACGCCAAAGGAGGGGACCGAAGAGTTTTTCCACATGTTATAGTCAGTAGCGGAACCCAAAGGGATGACGGAGGCCTTGTTATCTTCTTACTTGAGACTCTGTTGGGAGGTCACCTTGCGGCCGTTTCGATCCAACACAGGCATGGCCTCTGAGTCACTTGCTCCACATCTATTCATTTTTGCAAGTTCAACTGCATAGCAGCGGATGAGTCAATCTACAATCAAGAAACCCAGGGAACGCCAACAGCACTGGCACGAGGACTTTCAGATAAAGAAGGAAGCACTCACTGCGCAGGTAACGAGGGCAATGTCTAATCAACGGAATGTGGCCTCGGGTGATAAAAGGTGTCGGGTTGGTGCATAGCAAGGACAAAACCGTACCTAGGTACTCCACTGCCTCTCTTCGAGAGACATCCCTCTCAATAAATACAAGTTCCTCCAGGAGAGGAAGAAGCCAGTGCCATGCTGACTCATCGCAAGCGACGGATACCATCTGCCCTAAAGAACCCAGGGCTTCATCCAGCACCAATCGATCGTCATCTAGACAAGTCTAATACAGGGAGGCGAAAGCGGACGACGGGAAGAGGTAAGGCCTAGATCTTAGTCCCTACAAGCATAAGGAACACTCACCCTGGCAAAGATCCCTCCTAGGAAAGGAACGATTATATGCAAGCGACTACTGGCACCATTAATGAACTTAAAGTCTGTGCTGTACGTCTAAACAGGGACGAGTGGAGAAATGGAATGGTAAGTAAAGGCCCGACTACTTTGCTACATCGTCAAGAAGGTAGTAAAACCACGCCCTTCGTTAAGCCCTCATGGTTCATCCCCGTTGCTTCACCCCACAGTCTTGTTTATGGGGCTAGATGTGTATCACCTGCGGCATGGCCTGCTGCCAGCAATACAGGTCATGATCATCGAAGTCATCTTCAGTGAAACTGTACACTTTCGGCACCAGCGCACAGATCAGCATGGGCGTGAGAGAGCGGCTTGTCTCATAGCTGTGGTTAGATTATCAGGGAAAGTTTAAGAAAAATGAGAGAGAAAAGAGTAGGGCCGCAAGAAGAATGGTGGTGAGTAAGAAACAATGTCAGCGGTAGGACGTTAGATAATGCAATGTGCATGCCTGCTACTGCTCATTCTCTTCAGCATGGGGATGAAGTGGGTCCCGATTTGATATACTGAGAGAAACTCAATGATTCCGCAGAGAGTATCTCCAGCCTTCTTATACACGTCCTTCTCTCTGACTGTGGAAAGAATCTCTATCACCTGGAACAGCACATGCGAAATGGAAAGCTTGCAGATCTCCATCGCATTAGCGTCTGACGAGGGCATGGAGACTGGTTAGCACACATTTAGGTCAACATGCCTCCTCCCTTCTGTCGGAGCCCTTCGCTGGCCTTCTTACCTATAGCAGCCAAGAGCCGAACCATATCTGAGCTACCAGGTGGTTGTGATATTAGGAATGGCAACAATACCGGCCGCAGGGCCCCGGTGCACTGCCAAAGAGTGAATGCAGTTTGATCAGAGTAAGCCAAGTGATGAAGGAGTGCGGAGACCGCCACCTTCCTAGCTATCGACTAGGACCAACTTTGATGAAGAGACAGACAAAAAAAGACTGGGCAAGGACACGGGACGAAGAGTGCCATCGTATGGTGCTGCCTACCTGTAGTGCGGATTGGTCTGTCGGCCAGGCCAAATTGGCAGGGCACATAGTGAGTTGGTGCAGCCCCAAGAGCCAATACCGAATGTTCATAGCTGCAGTCACAGTTCTAAAGCTCGATGTGTTGTTCAAAACCTGAAGCCCGGGAGGTAGGTTTGAGCATTAGTACGGGTGAAAGGATAAATAATAAACATCATGAACGAACACAAGGATCCTTGACTGATCTCGCCCAGCATACCTTGTTTGACTTTCGCAATCGAGCCACCTCGCTCTTGCCTAGCCTAAGCATGTGCATCTTCGTTGGAAGAGGCGCCTCCTACAGGAACAGATAATGAGAAAGATTCAGTATGTTCATAGGTCCACGTAAAAAAACACATCTGAAGCTCTCAATAGGCCTGAGTGTCGCCCTTTCTCCTTACCTTGATACGGGTGAGTATCTCTATATGGTTAAACGGAGCCAGATTCACCCCATTGAGGGTAAGGATCAAGCTATAAATGCAAGAATGAACCATTTAGTAGGCGCGATCAGGGTTGTATGACAGCAGGAGTGTGACATATGAGTGAAGTGATAGCAGTTGGCCAAAAATAGAAGAAGAATGTTTTGTGACTATCCCGTCAGAAGAAAGATATGCTTGCCTTGGTACAGTAACTCCTGCAGCGCTTGCCGCAGAATGATCTTCAGTTGCCACGATGACGACAAAATCGAACATTCTCTCTACGGTCTGCAAAGCAATGTTAGGCCGTGTCTTTCACAAGCAGAGCTCTGTGGGTAAGGTTTGGGACAAAGGGTGACATGTGAAATATAACGCCAGATCAGCGCCACTTGAGGCAGCTGCGGCCATGGACAGCACAAGAAGAACGGTGTTGCCGGTATCCGGGAAGAGGGAGTCCATTCTCCTTCGCATCATAATAGAGAGCAAAAGAAGTACATCATCAAGAACGGACAGCAGCTCCTGACGTACCAGGCCCATGACCTTCTGATTCATTGTGACGTGGTAAATGTCGCTCTTGTGTGGAGTGGCAAAGACAAAGCGGATGAACTCATTCTGATGTGACGCCTTGCGAACTATCCAATAGTACTGCTCCAAGGACTTGATCTTCACATCGTTGATCTGGGGGCAGCAGCACATTTGAGGTATCATTCAGATCTTTGGATAAAATGGGGCAAGCGAGTACTAAGGAGCTACCCTCCACGCCCCACAAAGAGAGGAGGAACCGGGTAGATTAGATAAGTAGCTTGTAAGGGTGACCCTCTATTATGGGAGAAATTATGGCAGACTGCAATGAATGCCTTACCTCCTTCAGTACAAGACCTGGTATAACTCCATATCGATATGGTGTGGAATCCGATTCCACTGCAGCCACTGTCACAGAGCTCCGCTGCTGATAGAGAGAGAGCGCGCGCGTCTCCGTAGCCTTCATCAGCACCAGTCGCCGCCCAGCCTTGCGACCTCCCTCATGTCCAGCCCTTTGAGGTATCCAAGGCGTGTAAGGGTCCAACCACTAAGGTGCTCATGTCAAACAGTCAAGAGTGCGAGGGTAACTTACCATGGCGCAGGATCAAGTATGATAATCCCCTTATCTGATAACACAAGGCCAATAATGGCATGACGATGTCTAGCAGTAGATGAGAATAAGTTCCACTGTGAGTTTTTGATCAGGGATAAGGTCAAAAGGAAGATCAATGGAGCGCGATTGGCTGATGTGGAGGTATTGAAGACCCTGAAAGTGTTTAGAAATCACCCAGGACCTCCACAGACGAACATTGAAGAGGTATACAAGCTCAAGCCAATACAGATCGATAAGAAGCACACAATCTTCTCCAAAAATGGCATATGGTGATCATTCCCACGATCATTCACGTGACATGCTCTATTGCTGCGACCACCATCCGGCTCACCTGCTCTGGACTTCTCTCTCCCATTTGGCGAGGCCCGTCGCATCGGTATCCTTAAAATTGTCCACAGGGACGTGGCAGCAGCCCGTCTGCAGCACCCCAGTCAGTTTCACATCATGCGATTCCGCACACACAACGATACATCACAGAAACCGACAACGAGGGATACACACGGGAACCCTACAGATACTATCGAGCAGTAAAGGCTGTAGCGCTATGGAAGTAAAGTGAAGGTGAACCAAAGCAGGCAGCTTTCAAATACCTTCCCATAGTAGGAAATGACGATGGAATCTCCTTCACTCTCTGTCCGCAAAAGGAACGTCCCCACAGGCATGGTGCTGAGCAGGGATTCTATGTCAAGAGAGAGAGGTAAATGACCAGAGTCAAACAAGGACTTTTTACAGGCAAACATGCGTAAATGGAGCCATACCTGCCGCTATCCTACTCATGCTTCCCACATAAAACTTGTAGATCGATGTTCGCTTCAGACAGTCCAGCTATACAGACACATTCAGTCAGAACCCCCAGGGTTGAAATGACTTCGAAGGCGGAAGACGCAGCCAAAGACTCGGTCCATCAACTAGGGAACAAACAGACCTTGGTCAGGGGCACTGGTGCAGCCTCTTGAATATTGAGGGGGTTGCTTGGCTTGCCAACTGAGCCCGAGTGGTTCCGGCCGTCGAGACGTCTTGGCTCGGAGGTCGCGCTGTGGGAGGACGGCACATGCTCATTGTCTCCACGGAGTGAACCACTGCGCTGACCCTTGGTGCCCAGCTTGCGGAATGTGTTGGCAAGCTTGCTAGCGATGTTGCCCTTTGCTTTGGACCTGTCAGACTGTCCTCGGAGAACAGAGAGAGAGAGAGCATGAGGGAGGGATATGATCGGGGTTACTAACCAGCATGGCTGGGGACTTCGACGCACCTCATCAATGCGCTCTTCTAGCCGTCTGCCTCGACTATGGGCTCTTGCTCTTTTCTCCTCATCGTCTTCGTCCGCTCTATCGTCCTCCCCACCCAGTCGAGCTGGGGGGCCTGTCTTAGACCTAAACTCTTGCAAGTAGGCACTCATTTGTTCTGGCGTGCCATTCACTAATCAAGCTCTAGATCCGTTACATTAAGGTACAGTCTTTCGGCCCACCGTCCTCTGTGGCTCAAATGCCTGGCTGGCTGTCCCGCGGACGAGGAGAAGGGGGATAGCCAAGCGTTTATAAAGCTCTGTCCTTACTTGACAGCTTCATTGTGAAAGCAACGGATCAGTTCCGCATTGCTCTGGCACCTTTGCTCGTCGCACCCCAACGTCATACACACATTGGAACCGCTTGCACTTGTCAGATGGAGCAAGAAGTAGCAGCGGATCCTTTGCTCGTCCTACAGTCCTTCCAAGAAGCCTACCAATCTGAGCTTTGATCAAGCTCTTCTTTTCTCTCTCCAAGCCCGGACGCAGAGGCGAAGTAGCAGTGCGTCAACGCTGAGTCCCGTCAGTACTCTCAAGAGCTCGATCTATAGGCCTCCGCCCGCAAGCACATAGTCCTCCCGCAGCGTCAATCTGCCAATCTCTGCAGACATCAGGCTCATCTCTCATCGCTCATCGCGGTTGAGAATGAGAAGAGACAGAGCAGGGAGACTGAAGTTGGGACGCGCTCCGCTGACACACAGCGAGTGAGGGTAACAGGGGAGGAAGAGCAGAAAGAGAGACCTGGAGAGAGAGCCAGAGCAAGTGCCAGAGATGACGAGAGTCAGGAGAGATACCCCAAGAGAGGTGGAGGATGGTGTAATAAGGGGTTGGGGGGCGAGACAGAGCTATGAAAGTCAGAGACAGAGCAGCGGAGAGATAGCAGGTAGCTGGGGTGTAGAGAGAGAGAGAAGGCTGAGAGAGACAGAGGGAGGAGATGGTAGCGCCCTTCGTCAGCTTCTGGTGCAGTATCAGCCTTCAGGTAACCCAGTCCTTAACCGCCCTGCTACAAATCAGGCTGAGTTTCAATTCTATCCTCCTCCCATTCTTCCTAATCGTACGCCGGCTGGGTTGTCTAATGGGCTGATGGAGAGCCTCTTTCTTGCGCTTTCTTCCTCCTTCCCCTTCCTCCCTCCGCTCACTCTCTTTCGCTGGATTGTCTCAGCTCTCCCATCTCCGTTTCCTTGCCTATATCTCATCGCGCTCTGTCTCCTATTAGTTAGTTATTTAGACCTCTCAAAGAGATTGTTCTCATGGCTCTGTCTTCTACCTCCCATTCTGACTGTTTCCTTGCTATCAGTAAAAAAGGGCAGAATACTTGACAAAAGAAAAGCAAGAAAGCCGTTTTGGCTCTGTTCGGGTGCACACTGCAACACCCAGAACACGACGGACCACTATCCCATAGAGGATCAGGAATAGGAGGGAGAAAGTGATAGTATGTCAGGAATCCAACAGCCATTTTGGCACTATCCCAGATGAAGCCCTAGCTAGCCCTTAGCGTTCCTGGTAGTTGATCAATCCTAGCAGCTATCCTAGCACAGAGGGCTTCTGATAAAAACAGCGTCATCTTAGATAGTCGTATTTCTTATGTACAAACATCCAGCGGTCGCTACGGGACCAATACTCCAATAACCTCTAACTATAATATAGACCGTATATGCCCAAAGAACCTAATATAGTCGTAACCGTTGAGGAATTGATGATGGTTTGGTGAGGTTGCTGCTGAGACATTATCTATCCTCTGCTCTGAATCTGCATCCATCTCTGTGTCGATTCTCCTAACAATCACAATGGACTGAGCTCTTGAAGCTCGACGATTGGATGACTTGGAGGCCTTGACTCTTTGGTCGGATACATGGGAGACTCTAAGTGATGGCCATGGAGGCGACGGTGAGAGAAAGAGAGAGAGAAGCTCAGCGTTGAAGAACTCATCCTGCTGGATGAGAAGAAGGAAGAGGTGGCGGAGAAAGGGATTGTGTATGAGTATAACTGTTAGACGGTAATCTCTGTTGATGAGGAGCCTTGGGTCAGGGGAGCCAGTGCGGCTACCAGGTCCAGCATGAAGGCATGTTTCTCTTTAAATGGTCTGAGAGATTCCAGTTCCTCTAGGGGCAGAGCTTGTCGATAGTGGTCATCCTGATGTTGGCCTAATTGACTTTGCTCTCGCACGACTGCATGGACAATGTTGGCAGCTGCTGGCTCAGGATCCGTTTCGACAATTTCCGGTTCTTCTTCCGCCTCCTGAATCGCCAAGACTTCAGCGAACGTATCCACACTGATCTCAATGCTCTGTCCGCGCTAGATCCTACCTGCTTTCTGTTGCTCCATAATGTCTGTTTCTCTCCTAGGCTTTTCTTTCTCTTCTCCC
>FLMG01002232.1:0-25699 GCA_900088475.1 Hyphochytrium catenoides
AGGTACTGGAAGCTAGAGCTTGCGATGGATCCTTGCTTTCATTGCTCCTCTGTCTCTTTCATCTCTTTTCCTCTCCGTTCCTGTCCTACATCCCTGGGCATTCCTAGCTCTAGAGCGTCTATCTCTCTGCTCCGGACCTCTACTTGGCCTTCAGGTCCCTGTCTCACTCCTTATCTGCAATTGATAGAGCTGACTTTCTATCTACCGTCGTCCCTCCAGCGTCTCCCTCGACGGTCGACCCACAGCCTGAGCTGACTCAGGCACAAGGAGTAGCGGAATTCAACCCTGCTGAGGAGCCACCCCGGGGACTCCAGTAGAGGGATTAAGGCCAACTGGTGCTACTGGATGGCGGTCGAGATGAATGAAAGCTCAAATGGTGAGCGGTTGCTTAGAGAAGCAAGAGGCGAGGACTGACCAGCTCTATTGCACGGTCAGCTAAACTCTCAGCTGCACAAGGCACGACGAAGCGCTAAGGCAGAAGCAAGGAGACTAAAGAGCAAAGGATATATTAACCAAAAGGAGAGAGAGAGAGACAGAGAGAGACGGAGAGAGAGAGATTTAGAGAGAATGCTCACAGGAGGGGAGGTCACAGGTCACAGGACCTTGCACATGGGCAAGGGCTGTGCCCTTTGAGGCATCAGTAGCCTAGTGAGGACTGCTGAACACGGATTGGAAGCTGTATGCTCCCTTAAGTTCTTCAACCAGAAAGACATAGACAACAACTAGGCGCTATTATACGTTATATGAAGTAACAAGAGACCAAGATAACAGGGAAAGAAGGAGAGAAGAGAGGTGACCGCGCTAGCAGATGTCAGAAGAGACGCCACTAAAAGGGAGAAGATGGCTGAGACAGGTAGTCGGAGCTTGAGAGAAGGAACGATAAGTCCAGAAGAAATAGCCCGAAGGTGGTTACGACGACTGGAGACATATAAGAGGATGATCCCTCACTCCTCCAGACTCTATCGGCTCAAGACTTCCTTATTGAGGGCAACGTTGGCTGGTAAATAAGTGACACCTACTGTTCACCATGGACACGAAGAACATTGCGCTTCCTCATGCCTGTCCTAGGTGAGACCATTGTCTTTCGCAATGGTAGCTTGCCCAGTTCAGGATTGCAAGGAGTGTCGCCCACCCGATGCCTAGATAGCTGACCGAAGCACTAAGACTACGGAGACTGCTAGTCTGCCCTTGGACTAGTGGCAGACAGGCACAGGTCTCCTACTACCGCCACACAGATTGAGACGTCATTCTGCAGATGGTAGGAACAGAGCTCTATTATTGAGATCAAAGCTCCGACACAAGGACAGGCAACAAGTTTTTCTAACAAACTAATATTGGGTCATATTAGGATAATTTACTTCTTCTTAGCAGCAGCCTTGGTGGTCTTGCCAGAAGCCTCCTTCTTGGTAACATCCTTGATGACACCTACAGCCACGGTCTGACGCATATCACGGACAGCGAAACGTCCAAGAGGAGGATACTCGCTGAAGGACTCTACGCACATAGGCTTGCTGGGCTCAAGGATGACCAGGCAAGCATCACCAGACTTGACTGCCTTAGGGTTCTCCTCAAGAACCTTGCCGGAACGGCGGTCCATCTTCTCAGTGATCTCAGAGAATTTGCATGCTACGTGAGCAGTGTGGCAGTCCAGAACTGGAGCGTATCCTGGGCCGATCTGGCCAGGGTGGTTAAGGATGATGACCTGGGAAAGGAAGGAAGCAGCGGCCTTAGCAGGGTCGCGCTTGCTGTCAGAAGCGACGAATCCACGGCGAAGCTCCTTGACGGAAACGTTCTTGACGTTGAAACCAACGTTGTCACCAGGAACAGCCTCAGGAAGAGCCTCGTGGTGCATCTCAACGGACTTGACTTCGGTGGTCAGGCCAGACGGAGCGAAGGTGACAACCATACCAGGCTTGAGAACACCAGTCTCAACACGGCCCACAGGCACTGTACCGATACCGCCAATCTTGTAGACGTCCTGAAGAGGAAGACGGAGAGGCTTGTCGACAGGGCGCTTAGGTGGGTTGACGTTGTCAAGCGCCTCAAGTAGAGTTGGGCCCTTGTACCAAGGCATGTTGGTGGATCTCTCGATCATGTTGTCACCCTCCCATCCGGAGATAGGGACGAATGGGATCTTGGCGGGCTTGTATCCCACCTTCTTGAGGTAGTTGGATACCTCCTCCATGATTTCCTTGTAACGGGCCTCAGCGTACTTGACAGAGCCGTCGTCCATCTTGTTGACACCAACAATCATCTGCTTGACACCAAGGGTGAAAGCCAGAAGAGCATGCTCTCTGGTCTGGCCCTCCTTAGAGATACCAGCCTCGAACTCACCAGCACCAGAAGCCACAACAAGAAGAGCGACATCAGCCTGGGAGGTACCGGTAATCATGTTCTTGATGAAATCACGGTGACCAGGAGCGTCAATGACGGTGTACTGGTACTTAGGGGTCTCGAACTTCCAGAGAGCGATATCAATGGTGATACCACGCTCGCGCTCAGCCTTAAGGTTGTCAAGTACCCATGCGTACTTGAAGGAAGACTTGCCGAGCTCAGCAGCCTCCTTCTCGAACTTCTCGATGGTACGCTTGTCGATACCACCGCACTTGTAGATCAGGTGACCGGTGGTGGTGGACTTGCCGGCGTCGACGTGGCCGATAACCACAAGGGAGATATGAGTCTTTTCCTTGCCCATCTTGACAAAATTAGACTGTTGAGCACGCAAGAGTTGACAGACGCGTCAGCGGGAGAACTAGTCGGTACTGGGCAAACTGAACAATGGGCCTCCCTAACGCGCGTATCCCCCAGCCTTCAAAGTACGTATCCTCAGAGCCACTACAATGCTTTCCTACACCTCGTCTAAACACTCTTCGCCTCTTGGCATCTACTCATCAGCAAAAAGACGAAGCCCTTTGTCACCCTTTTCCTTTCCCTGCGCTCATACGCTGCACTTCCCCTCTTACCTTTGACGGAGACTGACGCTCGAGTTGGTGGCTGCGAGTGGTTCCCGAAGATCCAGAAAACACGGAAGTGATGCTGCGCTTGCTGGGCAGGATCCGCGCGCCGCCCGCCTAACAGCACCGCCAGCCTCTCACCGACTGTAGTAAGGAAGCGCTAGTCATAATAATAGGGGCTATAGATAAGCTATATTCACTGTTATTATGAAGGTATTAGGAGGCGTAGTAGTATCGTTATGGTGGTGTCCTAAGGCAGTAATATGGACTAGAAATGTGAGTTCTATGATTGGCTTCGCTATAATAATTTCTTACTTTCGGGTCTAACCCGATACAGAATACCTATTGATTTCGGCGTAGTAATATGGGACAGTAATGACGTCCAACTCCCACCCATCTTCCGGACAGGGTTGTCTCTCGTTCTAGCTTTATCTTTTTGTGAACTAGCTGTCCCAGCGGACATGGCCCATCCATCCCTGTGCCTCAGGAACCACATATCCTGCCAAAGATTAATGGTCATGGGCAGCACTCCGATATTTGGCTGTAGCGGATGACGCGTCTAGACCTATCACCTGTATGTGTCGCCCTCTACAGACACAACATAATATCGGAGTCCAATCTGATGGCTATAGCAATAATTTCATTACTGATATGCACAGCCTTATCTGTAATCAAACCTGCCGGATGAGGATCCTGAATGCTGCAGCCGCGGCGCCGTGGCCAGCAAAGATCAGGCCAAGAAAGATCCACGAAGCGCCACTCCCTGTGGAAACTGCCACAGCTAGAACTACTACTTGCCACTGTACCAGTAGATCCAAAGGTCAGATCGACCTACCTGCGGACAACAGGACGACAAGGAAAGTTGAGCTCGCCTTGATGACTCTCCTCGTCGCTCAACATCTTGATGAGGAGGATCAACGGTATTTCTTCTTCCTCGATGATGAGTTTTGAGTGACCCCGCTTGTTTACTCCTGCCGTCCAGGTCCTTGTCCTATGGTACACTTCCCTTTGATGCGATGGAGGAGACGTTAAGGATTGTTAGAGTTCGAGAACCAAAGGCTTTCTGTGCTGACAATTTTACTGGGAGAACGTCCGTCCACCAAGGGGCAGGTGGAAGCTGACAACTGCGAGTAGTGAGCGTGGAGGTCATTAGAAATGTCAAGCAAAGTAATGCCCTTATAGGAGTAGATCACTTGACAGGACATCACGAACAAGTATCTCGCTTATAGTAGAAAACCCTCCGCTGCAGTATTCTTTAGTAAGGCCTAGCACCACTCTGCTGTGGCTAGTCGCTAGAGTTACTAATGCCTTGTGTTACTACTGCACTGTGATGGTACGGCGGCATCGTTTCGGTACACTACTTCCTGCTGCTGGAGGTTTGTCACCTCACGCTTATGAGGTAGACAGCTCCCATTGGCAGGAGCCTTTAATCCCGCGCTAACGATTGAGATGTTGCCATCCTACATGCACGAATTAATCACGAGTTAAAACGCTTGAGAGGCCTATTTTCAGAAAAAGCAACTCGAGAAAAAAGAAGCAGGAAGGTGAGAAAGGATAGAGATTAGTGACCAGTAGCGGGTTTTTCCTTCTCCCAAGGTATTGTGCTGACGCCGATATTCCAAGCGAGCTGAGCCATTCAAACCCCCGGGGCTGACTCAAGACGTCTCTTTGCCTGCCGTGGCAAGCACGACGTAGGCACCAGTGTATAGCGCCTTTGCCTTTGTCAGCAATTCCTGCTGGAAGGCACCTGGCAATGCCAGCCTGTCCGCCCATTTTTATATGAGACCACGTTCATAAAGGCACCGTCTTTATAGGGACGCTACTTAATCTGTTAGTTGTCCTCCCCTGTATTAGTCGTTAAACACAATCTATCTGCAGAGGTCACCAGCATCTGCATCGTCCAACCGTGCGGTCTATAAAGTGTGAAATGCCTATTACTCGTAGCTCTAGTAACAAAGCCATCGCTGCGATACGAGTAATCCCCGGTAACTCATGTTGACTGTAGGTAGCTTGTCCTCGGGGATGCTTTAACGTCCTCGCTCTCTCGTTATATGGAGGAAAGTACTTCCTGTCCGTCACTTTGCCACCGTTAGTGTCCTTTCTGGACACTGGGCATCAAGTCTAAACCAGGAGTCAGGGGTGCTGTACAGAAAGTGCCGAGGGCACCAGTGGCGGGGCATATTCCCTGGTATGGTCTTGATGTTGTAAGTGTGAACCCTGGAGTTCTTGGTTGCTCTAGCTTTGGCAGCAAAGAGAGTCAACATCGGATATGGCTGCATGTCTCAAACTCAAGGGCACCCTGACAGTAGTACCACAGCATCTCTGTGGAGGCAACGCCTTTCGTGCCTAGTGAGTAGTTGTCCGCTAGAGAGCAGGATGCTTTATGTATTCGCAAAGCACCTGGGCCAACGGTAGCAGCACGTGTCTATTCGGGGGTCAGTGAATCCTTGGTGTAAAGGTAAAGGTGGACATTGTTATACTGGCCGCATGTCTGCTCTCGCACAGGCTTGAGGTCTCTAATGCCCCAGGTGTTGCAAACGATTCTGCAGCCGCTAGCCAGCAACTTTAGTAGGGTAGGAGAGATCATGGAAACGGCATCAGGAAGCAGGTAGATAGTGATTACGGTGGCGTCACTGTAGTCCACGCTCGTCAGGTCGGAGTGCAGCGCGGTCACTTTATCATTTACGCCCATCTGCTGTATCTTTTTATTGAACTTCTCAATGAGAAATTCCTCGATCTCTATCCCTAAAGCGGCAGAGTACAGGGTTGAAGGTTAATCAAGAATAAGCACAGCATGAGAGACCTAAGCTACAACCCTTCTCCATGCAGGCAAACATACCTACGGCTTTGGCTCCATATGTTTTGGCTGCCATGAGGCAAATGCGCCCATCGCCACAGCCCAGATCGTAAAGAATATCCCCTTCATGGACTTCGGCCAGAGCCAGAATCCGGTGTACTACCTCAACGTCCGACTGACAGGGTGGAGCTAGAGAGTCGCCTTCAATCCACATGAAGGGCAGCTCTTCCTCTTCGTCCTCCTCAAAGGCAGTGTCTATGTCAGCTCCATCCTTCATCCTGACACCACGTTTCACACTTCCTGGTATGGAAGCAATACTGTGTGAGACCTGAGAAGTAGTGCTTGCATAGAGACCCAATGGCGGCTTACTGTGTATCCGTGTCTTTTGCTAGGACACAATGTTGCAGGGATAGAGAGGGGTACGCAGGACCTAGCCCTTCTCCCCCACTATTGTGGCAGCGTGGCAGCTGCTGCAGCCTCTTCCAGACAGCCAGACAACTATGGCCTGCATCTCCTCTGCCTCCTCGCTTCTCCTGTCAAGTCACTCCTCTGTACAGGCTCTACAGGCTCGTAAGAACAACTGAAGAGGTGATTCGCAAGCGCTGATCGAGAAGGTGAGCCAAAGAGTAAGGAGGTGCATCGTTCTAGATAAATCAATCATTTTTATGGAGATTTTACCATTTAATCTACCGATATCAGGTATAAAGAGGAGTCGTTGGTCAAACCACAAAATCAGTTCGATATAATCAGTAAATGCCTACAAGAGCTGATTCCCAGGGCATTGATTTATTTGAGTGATCGTTCTGATGTTGTGAGTTCTGATGTTTATGGTGGTACCCAGACCACCCCTCGGATCCGATTCCTTCCCTTGCTGGGATCTCCAGAAAAGCAGCTTCCGAGGTCTGACCTTTCATCATCATCGTCATTTCCTCCTCCGTCTCTACATCTTCCCTGGTTGGCTGCTCCTCCTCCCGTCATCGCTTCCGCCTGTACCGTTGTTCTATCGGCTTCTGATGGCTCACCAGTTTTGACCATTCAGTGCCTCGTAGCCCACCCGGTCCCTTAGCGATGAGAGTTAGAAGAAAGTGAGAGATTGTTCACATCTGTGCACCATGAGGATGCTTCTAGGCTGCTTCAGCGACACTTCATACATTTATCCTTCATGATTATTAAGATCGATAGGACAAGCGATCTTGAGAAGCTCATCAGCACATGAGCTCCCTCGACCATTCAGATTTTGACTTCCTTTCTACTGAGACAAGCCAACAAGCAGGCTTCCCAAGTATTTTCAGCTGTCTTCCTCAGCTTGCTTCAATTAACCACGAGCGACATTCCTAGGTGCCTCTATCTACATAATCCCACAGTATGATGTGCTCTGGGTACTTATGAGTGCGAATCTGTTTTTGCTTCCACGCATCACAGAGGACAAGACGACGGAACTTGTTTTCCAGAAAGGATAGTAGAGCTTCTAATAGAGAGAGGGTTGATGGTAACAAGATGTCGAGTCTACTATAATCAGTGAGGTGGCCCTTGATTCTGCCGTAGTGTTAAGAGTGGCGACCGTGCTCTTTGGGTTGCTCTCAAGAGGGGCTCTCACTTCCGCCTCTCCAGCTCTAATGCTGCTGCCGCTAACCGCATTTACCTGTTGAACCTGGACCCGGGCTCGCTGTTAGCTAAACCTGGAACAGGAATCATTTCCATGTTCTGACCGCCCCACCCTATTTCACTTGGAGTCTTTTCTGCACGAGGTGCTTCCAGATAAAGAAGTCGAAGGCTGGTTGTTCACGGTGGCTTCTCTTAACCCAAGCGCTTCCTTGGGCCGGGCCGAAGTAGCAGATTATTGACCGCTAGTGATACTGCGGAGTGGTCACAACCACCGCCACCTGGCTCCAATTGCATCAGCTCTTGACAAGGCTACCCTGCACCCATACCCGCAGGATGTTCCTGTCATCTCCAAGATTGATAAACCGCTCCACATAGCTCTCCTTGGTATGGAGACCAGCGGCCGAAGAACTCGATCCATCATCGGAGACAAAAAATAAGTCGATAGGAGAGTTTGAAGGAGCGATATCTACCAGGAGGGCGTCAAAACACTTTCCTTCTTTCAGAGTCCCCACCTTGTCTGCTATACTAAGACATTCTGCCCCACCAAGAGTAGCAAGCCAAAGTGCCTCTTTCCAGCTAACTCGAGGGCTCGAAGTGGAACTGCCGTCAATCTGTTGTCCTTGTGTCCTCTGTCTCTCTTCATTGGCCAGCGCTAGGGAAGCCAGCACCGTACTTCGCATAGCAGAGAGCATGGAGTAGGAATACCCGCCAGCTACATCCGTTCCTAGGCCACATGTAAGGCCTAGCCGCTGATTGAAGTGCTGAAGGGGAAAGGTCCCGTCGGCAAAGTAAAAGTTAGAGAGAGGACAAACCGCTATCGCTGCCTTTCTCTCATTGAGCAGGTGCACGTCGTCCTCCGAGAGGTGGACACCGTGGGCTAGAACCGTCTTGGAAGTAAGAAGTCCGCAGTGGTCGAAGATTAGTGTGTCGTTTCCTCCTCCTAGAGCAGGAGAAGGATAGAGCTCTCTCACAAACTTGATCTCGTCCAGAGATTCTGACACGTGCGATTGGACGTGCACCTGCAGCTCTTGTGCCATCTTGCCAAGACCTTTTAGTAGAGAGAGAGAACAGGAAGGGATGAAGCGTGGAGTGATGACGGGTTGAACTCTGTCATTTCCCTTGCTCCTTACGTAGTCTATGAAGTGTCTTGCCTCAGCTAACGCTTCCTCCGTCTCCTCCCTGTATCCCTGTGGGCTATTCTGGTCCATTGAAACCTTGCCTATGTACCCTCTTTGTCCCTCTCTCTCTACAATGTCAGCCAACAATTGGGATGGCTCTCGATGCAGTGTAGCAAAGTAGAGAGCTGTGGTGGTGCCATTGTCCAGGAGACGTCGGACAAGCTGACCTACAAAGTCCGAGCAAGTGAGAGTAGCGAAGTCGGATTGTCATAACCTTGATACTGAAGCATGCGAACGATGAGCAAGAAGGAGAGAGAGAGAGAGAAAAGGAAAGAGAGAGAACGAGAAAGAAAGGCCAATGAGGAGACCATGCAGACAACTGATTAGAGAGAGGCATGGTACTTAGGTGGAACGCTGATAAATGACAAGAAACCTTGAAAGATAGGAGGTAATAGACAGAAAGAGGAACGGAAGAGAATAACTGCAGGGAAGTGGACAAAAAGCCCATAGGGAGGAGAAGGTAAAAGACCCGAACGCGAAGACACAACCGCTAGAGCTCTCTCTGCCTTCTAACCATAAACGGCTTCTGCCAGCACCAGATCCTGCAGCCGCTGCTCAGAAGGGAACGTGTACTTGTTAAGCCTGGTGAGGCAAAAGAGACATCAGACGAAATCTCCCATTCGTGGACAGACAGCAGGCAAAGTTAAGCTCGAAGAAGAATCTTAGTGGCAGTCATGGACCCTCAACAAGGAAAACGGGCGGGCACGACGCGTGGAGGTGCAGGGGAGGATATATGATGCCGGAGGAGCAGTTGAAAGAAGCTGAGGAGCTAAACAGAAAGGAAGGGCAACACGCTGGAGAGAGAGCAGAGGAAGACCGACAGTCCCGAAGAAGAGGAGAGATAGAGAGAGAGCAGGTTTGGGCAAGGAGAGTGTTAAGGAAGACAAGAGGAGGAGAGGTACCACTCCATCAACGGGACGTCTAGGCCCGAACCGCAGAACTGATACTGAGGCGCATGGATGTGTGTGTCAATAAAGCCAGGGATAAGGAACTGGGTAGGAGAGAGGAACAGAATGCTCTTTCTCTCTCTTACGATCCTTTCCACGAGCGGAGAGAAGAACGGCGAGGCTGGGGCAGATGGAGAAGTGAGCAAGAAGCTTCGCAGTTGGTCTTCATCTTTGCAGACGTCTGCCGAGAGCCCTGGGAAGAGCGCGAGTATGGTTCCTCCTTCTCTTGTTTCTTCGTGATCATGAGTCTCTCTCTGGCCTTGTTCGGTCCTCTCTTTTCCTCTTCTCTCCGGCTGTTCTTTTTTATCTGCGCTCTCTTGGCCTTGAGCCGCTTCTCTTCTCTTTTTGTCTCCACACTCTGGCGGCTTCTCAGGTGCTTCCACGGCGATAAGCGTGTCTTCTAGGATCTCTACATCTCCTCTACCTGGCGCATGCACTACGGTCCCGTGGATCAGCAGCATCTCTGGCTTGCCTTTGTGTGCTATAGAGGTAGGTCAGACCCTGGGGAGTGACGAGACAGAGTGGCCTCACCCCCAGGATCGATCTGCCAAAGACCAGCAGCTGCTGCCTTTTCTGTCATTGCAAATTGCTCATGGCGATGGCGATGTTGGAAAACCGTTGCTTTCGCAAAGGGCGAGAGAGAGAGAGAGGCGGAGAGAGGGAGAGGGGGACGGAGAGAGAGAGAGAGAGAGAGAGAGAGAGAGTAGCGCGCAAGAGAGAGAGACATTATTATCACGAAATCAATGGAAGTGTTCTTATTTGACCCTTGAACAGAGGTCTACTGCTTAAACATACTGTGCATCTAGGCTATCGACCCATCTGCACAAACAACTGGATTCATCCCTCTTGTTGTTGTCTCTCTTGTCCTTTCCTCTCTCTACTTCTCTCTCTCCTCTCCCCTCCTTCTCTCTCTCTCCCCTTCTCTGGCTCAACACTCCCTCTCTTTCTTTCTTATGCTCTCTCTCTCGCGCGCGCCAACGCTCAGCTGCCTCTGTCTCTGTTGATAGTTAGAACTATCCAGCTGCTTCCATCAGGAAGAGAGAGGGAGAGAGAGAGGGGGAGAGAGGGACACGAGCGAAGAGAAAGAGATCACCCAAGACGGGTCACTAAGAGGGCAAGGGCGAGGGAAACTTCATGCTACCGTTTGCCTAACAGGGAAGAGAGCAAGAGAGAAGGATGAAGAGACGAGAGAGGGGAGAGGACAGTGTACTGACCAGCTTCGCAAACAGGGTAGTAAGTGAGCTGCGAGCGTACATTATCAGCGGCTCAGACAAATTGTCCTCCATCTGTGTCAGTGTAAATGTCATTCGGGCCATGGCTGCCGTTCTCACTCTCCTTCAACCTTGGCCTCGTAGAGAGAGAGAGAGATAGAGAGATTGAGAGAGAGATTGAGAGAGAAAGAGAGAGAGAGAGAGAGAGAGAGAGAGAAAGAGAGAGTCTTCGGGAAGGGAAGATAGACGATAGGAAGAGAAAGAGGGCCACGCAGTGAGGCGTAACGTAGGGAAAAGTTTCTCTGGCGCGTCAGGGCAGCAGTTCCTGGCTCCTCTGCAAGTCAACTAATTGATGCTGCTCTTTTAGGGTTCCTCTCTTTATTCTACGCAGGACCGTTTCTCCTCTCTCTTCTCTCTCTCTCTCTCTCCCTGGCTCTTACTCTTTCTTTCTTTATCTTGCACTCTCTTTCCGTCCTTCTCTCTACTCCATCCCTCGTAAGTCTCCTCACTGACCTTCCTCGGCCCCAAACCTCCTGTTTTTCTTCCTTCCAATGTTAGCCATTGCGACAGATTCAAAGCGAAGCGCAGATTAGAGGGCAAGCAGCAAGGGAGAGAGAGACAGCTCAGACAGACAGACAGACAGACAGAGAAAGAGAGACACACAGAGAGAGAGACACACACACACACACACACAGAGAGAGAGAAAGAGAGAGAGAGAGAGAGAAGAGAAGAAGAGGGTAAAAGGAAGCTACAGGGAATGAGAGAGAAGGCGCAGAGATAGACTGCAGAATCGTTAATCGAAGTGAGAAAGAGCAGCGAGATGGAAGAAAGAAAGAGGGATATCAGACCTCGGAGAGAGGGAAGAGACGAAGCTCCAGGAAGACGCACCACCGCTGGCAGAGAACGGGCGGAAGAAGAGAGGAAGACTGCGGAGAATGGGACAAAGCCTTCCCCTGGAAGAGGAAGAGGGAAGGAAGAGAGAAGACAGAACTTTGACGCCTCAATCACTCTTCCTCGCGCTGTCTGGGCCTCAGAGCTCACGAAGGAGAGGCCCAAAGAGATATCTTCTTTCCTCGAGTCTGCGCTGCGAGTGCATTGGGTCGACGAGCTCGTCCTCTTCCTCTCCACAGAGCAAGGAGTGAAGAAGCTGAACGCCATTCTTTCCTCTCCCTTATCGTTGACAGGATCTACGGGGAGAGAGAGGACCTTCCAGAGTATTGGCTTGAACTTCTTGAGACTCTGCACCGGAGAGAAGTTGCTCTCCTCTTCTCATGCTTCTGCAGTGCGGACCATCTATAGAGTGATATACTATCTGTTCTTGGAGAGCTTCATTCACACTCTGAAGACAGAGAAGAAGCATTTGAAAAGGTTGGGCCTTCTCTCTCCATCTCTTTCACTTCTCTCTTCACTTCTCTCTGCGCTATGCACCAAGGTACCAGGAGCCGCTTCTGACCCCGAGATCCGTCGCTGTGCTGAGGACTTGACAAGCTGGATTATTACTGAGAACCTGACGGGGGATGCAGAAGAGAAATCTCTCCAGACCTTGAGAGCGACTCTTCGTGTTTGTCAGCAGCTAGGGCAAAGAGAAGAGAGAGAGGAGTCGTCGGGAACACATCCTGCTTCAAGCTCTGACTACCGTCTGAGGTCGACCAATGGCTCTCTTTCTCTCCTTTCTTCCCTACGGCTCGCCCGTCCTTCTCATCCCTCAGGCCCTCGGCACGACAATGACCCAGAGGACTTCCGAAGAATTCAGATCGTGCCTACACAGGAGGAGATCCTCTCCTTGGAAGAGCCGTTCCTCCCTCAAGTGGGAGAAGTAAGGCCAAGGGAGGAAGGCCTCGAAGCAGAAGATGAGGAAGAAGAATTGGAAGAAAAGTTTCGACTTCATTTGGACCGGCACTTCCGCCTTCTTCGCGAAGATTTCTTGGCGCCCTACCGTCGAGCCATTCAATGGCTGCTAGGGCCCGGCCCCATCTATGAAAGGCTGCAGGGGTCGAAGCAGAGCACGAGAGAGAGAAAAGAAGAGAACATCCCTCGCCTATTCGTCCTCTCTGGAGTACAAGTGCAGGGAGTCAAGGCTGACCTTAGATGCGGAATCTTACTCAGTTTCTCTTGTCGCCAACCTCCAGCGGTGCAGCAGATGAGTAAGGCGAAAGAGAGGCGTCAGTACTGGGAGAATAGTAAGATGCTTCAGCCTGGTGCCTTGGTCGCCATCGCGGTGGGAGTTCCTAGCTTCTTCGTTTCTTCCTCTCCTTCAAAAGAGAGAGCCAACGAAGAGGGAGGAGCAGACGGCAACGCTAATTCCTTTCCAAGGTTTAGAGAGGTCGGAGCAGAGCTCATCCTGTTCGCTGTAGTGGCAGAAGGAGATGTAAACTCTGCAATCCGGCGGTCCCATGACCCGAAGGAGCTAGTGGTGCATTTGAAAGTCTTTCTGCCATCCAGTCAGATCCTGACGCTGGGAAAGAGGATGGAGACTGAAGGAGGATATCCCCCGCGGCAGCAGACGCAGAACCTTCTCGTGCAAGCTTCATCTGTCTTCTTCCCTGGATACGACCCAGTGCTACGCAGCCTCCAAGCCCATGGAGAAGAGAGGGACGGCGTTCCAAAGGATATTCAACGCATTATCTGCGCGATGGCAGGAGAAGAAATCTGGACTACTCCGCCCGCTTACCTTCTTCAATCTCAGCCACCGAGGGCCTATGACATCATCCGTACTCCAGCACCTCTGTCCCATTCGATTACCTTTAACCTCGAGCACCTGGTTGCGGAGGGACGCCATTCAGCGATGGACCTAAGGAAGGTGGCAGTGCAAGACTATCCTCGTCTTAAGGAGCTCTTGCACTATGAAGAGGCACAAGGGAACCTTCTTCTGGATGGTTCGCAGGTTGAAGCTTTTTGTGCGGCGTTGACCCATCAATGCTGCCTCATTCAAGGGCCCCCAGGGACTGGAAAGTCTTATGTTGGCACTATTATTGTGCGGACCATTCTTCGCCAGCGTTCTCTCGTGGAGACTTCGTCCCATTCTTCTTCTGCCTCAGGGCGCCGTGCCCCACGGGTGGTTCCAATCCTCTGCGTTTGCTATACAAACCATGCGCTGGATCAATTTCTAGAAGGCCTAGTAGAGGCGGGCATTGAGAAGGAGAAGATAATAAGAATGGGCGGTAGAAGTAAGTCCTCTCTCCTTGAGGAGAGGAACCTGACTTTCCTCATGAGAGGGGGTAAAGGAGGTGGGAGAAGTAGAGAGGAGTCACGGGCGTTGAAGGCTCAGTTTGCCCGATATCGAGAGTTAGAAGACGGGCTAAAAGACTATGCAGAAAGTCTCTCTCTCTCTCCCTCTTCTAACTTCCAGCAGTTCCAGAAGTGGATGAAAGAGTTCTACCCTGAGCAGCTGGAGAATATCACCGGCACTGAGGACGAGGACGGCTTTCAACTCGTGGGCAAAGGAGGAAAGCAATTCACCGCCTTCCAGAGGTGGCAAAGCTGGATAAGCGGGAAGAGTGAAGTACCGGTTTACCGTCCCCTGAGGAAAGAGATGGACAATGCTGAGTTAACCACTGCCTCTCCGCTCCTCTCTTCCTCTTCTCGATCCTCCTCCGCTTCTTCTCTCCTCGATCTTGACTCTGCTGCTCTTAGCAGAGAGCAGGAGCAGACGGAGGCTGCGCCAGGTGAAGATGTCGACCTAGAGGAACTGGAGGACAGCGAGACCCCTTTCTCTATTGGGGAGAGGATAGGAGATTCTCTTGAGACAACAGAAGGCGAGGCAGAGAGTCTTCTGCAGCTAAACTTCTGTACCATGTGGCTTCTTTCCCCTGAGCAGCGGCTGGCAGTGGCTTCGTATTTGAATGAGCGCTTTATGCAGCACAGAGCCGAACAGTTTCAGCGGATTGTTGCGGAGTGTGAGGAGGTTGTGCAGAGGAGACGGGAGCTTGAAGATGCTGAAAAACTTCGTCTTCTTCGCTCCTCTCATATTGTGGGAGTGACCACCACTGGCTGCGCAAAGTATCGGGAGCTATTAACAAGTCTGAGGCCATCCATCGTCATCTGTGAAGAAGCTGGCGAGGTCCTCGAAGCGCAGATACTGTCATCGATCTCTCCCGGCCTCAAACAGCTGATTATGATAGGAGACCACCTACAGCTGCGCCCCAAAGTTGAAGAATACTCTCTTTCTGCCGTATCTGGACGAGGATATGGCCTGGATATATCACTCTTCGAGAGGCTAGTCTGTGAGAGGACTGCACACTATATGAAGGAGAGCGAGGGGCAGCGGGGAAGGGATCCAAGGGACATAATGAACGAGAAGGGAATTTTGGTCACATTAAAGACTCAGAGGAGGATGAGACCCGAGATCGCAGATTTGGTTCGTCTGACTCTGTATGAGGACCTCAAGGACTCTGCCTGTGTCAGGGACTATCCGCCCCTAAAAGGCTTCACCAGCTCTCTCTACTTTCTCGACCATCAGCACAAAGAGAAAGAAAGTGGGGGCATTTCCAAGCAGAATGACTTTGAAGCGCGGATGGTGGTCGAGCTCGTGGAGTACCTTCTGCGACAGGGCTGCTACGGCACTGAAGACAAGACAATTGCTGTTCTTACCCCTTACTTGGGCCAACTGGTGCTTATACGAAGGTACCTGTTGGAGAGAAGGATAGCGATGTCTGTGGAAGAGAAGGATGAGGAAATGATCAAAGAGGAGGAGGAAGATGAAGAGAGAGAGAGCTCCCCGCAATCTACGCCGTCTCTCTCGTCTACGCCGCTTATTCAGGTCCGCAGTTTGCACAGCTGTGTGCATCTCTCCACAGTTGATAATTTCCAAGGGAACGAGGCTGCAGTTATCCTTCTTTCTACCGTGAGATGCAACGCTGAGGGCCGCGTCGGGTTTCTAAAGATGAGCAATCGAGTGAACGTCATGCTCTCTAGAGCCAGAGAAGGGATGATCGTACTGGGCTCGACAAGCACTATAAGACAGAGTAGAGGTGCCACCATGCTTCATGCCGTATTGGAGCTCTTGGAAGACAGAAACATGTTGGGTTCAGCGCTTCAGCTTCGCTGTCAGCTCCATGGGCGGGAAAATAGTGTCAGCTCACCTGAAGACTTCAGGGTCAAAGTCCCAGACGGCGGATGTCTACTTCCCTGCCGAGCACGCCTTCCATGCGGTCACGTTTGCCCTCGTGCCTGCCATGTAGACGATGCCTCACACAATGCTGCTTCTTTGAGATGCCTGGAGCCATGCGCAAAGGTACTACCCTGCGGTCACCCCTGCACGGAGCGGTGTTGTCAGCCTTGTGTCTGTAGAAAGCTGGTAAAGAACGTTCCGTTGCCATGCGGTCACGTCTTGCAATCTGTGGCTTGCAATGAACTGCATAGGCAAGATGGCAGGCTACCTCTCTGTCATCACCCCGTTACGATCTCTTTGCCTCTCTGCGGGCACAACGTCCAGGTCCCCTGCCATGAGCTTCAATCAGCGCGAAAGGACGGTGATGCCGAGGGCACAATGAAGATAAGCTGGCTTAGAAAGAAGTCTTATTCTTGCTCGCATCCATGCGGAGCTGTTCGTGCCGACTGCTCCCATCCTTGTTCTCTTCGTTGCGGCTTATGCCTTGTCGCCAACCTTTCTGACGCTGAAGAAGCCTTTGCCAAAGCTCTGAAGGAAGCTAGAGAGAGGGTAACTGAAGGAAGTAATATCCTTGAATGGAACGAACATGGAGGCCCCTGCCAGCAACCTTGCAACCGAGCACTGCTCTGTGGACATCTTTGCACAGCATCTCCCTGCCACAAAGCTGGACAATGTCCTCCTTGTCCGCTACCTTGTCCAAACGCCTGTCCCCACTCAGCGTGCCAGAAGCTGTGTAAGGCGCCCTGCCCTTCTTGTGCGGAACCCTGCCCCTGGTCATGTACCCACCAGGGCCAATGTCCACTGCCTTGTGGCTCACCTTGTATCCGCTTACCCTGTGATCAGCGTTGTGAAAGAAGGTTGCAGGGATGTGGGCATCAGTGTCCCGGCCTTTGTGGGGAAGATTGTCCGGCCTCGGAATACTGCCCAAGCTGCGGCCCTAGGGCGGCGAAGGGCGATGAGGTGGTAGACCTCATTCTCCTGACAGCGCTGAAGGATCATGACCCTTCTGACTCTCCTCTAATACGTCTCCCTTGCGGGCATATCTTCACCGTGGAAACTCTCGATGGCTGTGTGGGCATAGAGTCGCTCTATGTAAGGGCAGAGAGCCCATCCGGGGGAGAACGAGAGGCATGTTGGGTTGCAGCGCTTCCCCTTTCCCATTCTACTTCTTTCGGAGCGTCCCCTCCCGCTTGCCCTCATTGTAGACAGCCTATTTATGGTGTCAGAAGGTACGGGCGTGCGATAAATTACGCTGTCCTCCAATCAGCAGAAAAAAAGTTTCAGGGGGAGACGTCTCGGGCCATTCTTCAGCTGCAAACGCAACGGAGGACGGTGCAGCGGGTCCTGGAAACTTTAAGTGACACGAAAGGGCAGAGAGCGAAGAGAAAGCGATGGGAATCTCGCTGGGACCGCTTACTAAGGATAGAAAATATGGCAAGAAAGCAAGTGCAGATGAAGACGCCTACTGAGGAAGTCTTGGAAAAGGAGATAAGCCGCCTCTCGCAGCTCTTTACGACTACGGATAGCAATGCGACCAAGGACCTCAATCTTTCAACATACCGGCAGACATTCCAGCACAAACCAATGATAGACTCTCGCTTAGAGCTTCTCTCCATTCAGGAGCTTCTTTTCCGCCTTTATGCGGCGCAGGACTGGAACACCGAGGGCGGGACAGTGTGTCCAAACGTAGAGCAGGAATATAAAGGACGAGAGCACCGGAAAGGGGGATCTAGTCGAGGCCATACGGATCGAGAAAGAGAGAGTCATTTCGTGGAGACATATGAAAACGGAGTCAAGACAGAGAAGAGGTTGCTGGAGCTATGTGAAGAGTCTCGATCCGAGTCTTCTCAGTGTAAAGCGCTGATCTTGGGCATTCACTTCCGGGCTTCCTACATCCAGGCTCTTACAAGTGTTCCACGCAAGAGCAGAGAGAGGCGAGAAGAATCGAATGAGGAGGAACGAGAAGCGGAGCTCTCAATTGAGAAGATTAGAGAGGAATTGTCTGAGACTATGGAGAGGCATTTTGAAAAGCTCACTTCTCTGTGCAGCAGCGAAGTCTTGTCAAGCTATGGGAGAGAGCTACCACGATTACGGAGGTTGATTGATCTCAGTCGCGGTGTCCCGTTCTATAGCGAGATCAGCGCAGAAGAAAGGCTACAGATATGGCAAGCGATGGAGACGGAGGGGCTAAGTGAGCACATGTACGGAGGGTTCGGGTGGCACTGGTATCAATGCCCAAACGGCCATCCTTATTACATTGGAGAGTGTGGAGGAGCGAATGAAGCCAGAGCTTGCCCAGAGTGTGGCGCGGGGATCGGGGGAGGTAGTCATCGAGTTGCAGAGGGAAACACTTCTGCCAGGGCCTTCTTCCAGCCAGCGTTACAAGGAAGCTAGACGAGTTGCACAACGCAGCGAGACAAAGGAACAAAACGTGATCTGACCCGCTTGAGAAGCGTGGGGTGGGAGAGCTTTATAAAACTTTGACTCGGGATGTTGTTAAGAGCAGTGTATCAGCTTCTTAATGGGCCGTGGCAGATGCCATCGGTGCGATTCCGTTTGGCTCTACTTTTATCCTAGTTCTAGCATACTTTAGTTCTGCGGCCGCTGCTACCCTTGGCTGAGGCCTGAAGAAGGACCTCTCTATATCTTACAGGGCGACTAGTGCCGTATCCGACTTCCTTGAATAGAGAAGAAGGCATTCTTGGAGGCCATCTCTTGACTGTCATATCGAGAGTTGCTGCCGGTTCCATTCTTTCCTGATGGCTTCTTAGCTAGGCCCATTGCTTGAGCCTGCTATAACCTCCGGGGCGATGTTTGTCTAACAGTCTCCTGAAGTAGAACACCTGGCCAAGCAAGACGGCCAAATAAAGCAAACTTTCCAAGACAGAGTACCACTTCGATGATGACTTCATGGACTGTTGGACTACATAGCAAGGAGGATAAGTGAGATACAGCGCCTGCCATCTTCTCGCCAAGAGAGAGAGATAGAGCAGCACAGAAGAGCAGAGGATGGAGAAGATACTTAAGCCAGATTACCTGCTATCTGGCTCATAGTATGCCACTGATAGAGCTGTTGCTCCGACTCCACGACGCCTAGCTTTGATTCTACTCGAAACAGAGCTTCTTCCACAGGTTTCAAGTTCTCTGAGGTCAGAAGGCGACAGGGCAAAGGGATGAAGGGAAAGAGTGAGAACCTTTTAGGGTTTACGACTGAGTGCATAGACAGCCACTTTGCCATGGCATAGGCAATGAAGAGATAAGATAAACCCCGAGGGAACAGCCTACGGAAGCGGTAATATGACCTTACTTGCGTTGATAGGGTGATTCTTCTTAAGCGTTTCAGTCGCAATGGTGATTCGTTTCGGATCGCCATAGTGCACGTTGTTAAAGCAGATTGAGTAGGTGCCCAAGGTGCTGAGGAAGAGAAAGAGAGATAGAGGGATCATTAAAATCCATACGCCCAAGAGAGACAGAGACGCATGAGGAACTCCAGCTCCACTCGTCCACTTGTATGGTGTTAAGGTAAGCCTAAATCGAAAAGTATCACTTACACGACTGGAGCTCGGAAGAAGCCTTGCGGCTCACGCGATATCGTCCAGATCATCTTCCCATCAGGGTCACTTATCTATAGCAAGGCAAGAATTAGAACAAACAAGGCAAAAGGAGAGCTTGAACCGGAGAGATAGGCGACGCGTAATTTGGAGTTAGTTGAAGCTTTTAAGAGGAGGAAGGAGCAATGGAAGGACAAAACATCCAGGATACTGATATGACCATCGGAACAGATTCTAGAATTGCACGGCAAAGATGGATAGAAGCTTAAGATTAAAGAGGATCGCAGCTTGTGGAGGAACCTCTTGCCTGAACATCAATCTCATTCTCAGCAGAGGACACATAGTATCCCACTGCGAGGACTTCACTCTCACCCAAGTCCACAGTGATATCCTCATAGAAGCATTCGAAGCTGCCCGCCGGCACCACGAAGGTCAGAGAGCTGGACGCCGCGAAGTCAAAGTCCTCGAGCTGTCCCACATTTCCTACGGTGGCCTCCTAAAGAGCATCCACCCATTCAGCGTTTGAAGAAGGACAGCCCGAGAAGACAGGGCATGTGAGCCGAACTTCCCCGTAATGAATACAATATAAAAATAGATGGGCACAGAGAGCTAATGAGGAGTGGCAAGACTGCTCGAAGCATAGCACGAGGGAAAGGAAAGCCCAGGGACGCGAAGACTAACAGAGATGTGGAAGAAGCTCTAAACCAGTACAAAGGGAGGTCAGATCAAGGCAAGCCGCTACAAGAGGTAGGCAATCCAGGCAAGCGCTGGCAAGACTTTTAGAGTAACAGAGTAGCTGATGGCGGCCGAAACCTTGCGTGCGGTAAAGACAAAAGAGGTGGCGACCGGGCGGTAGTGGAGAGACAGCAGCAAGAACTACAGTCTTGTCTTACCTTCACTGCCTGCTCAAACCTCTCGTCAATGTTCCCAAAGTCATCGGCAACAACTTCTGGCCTAAGCCGATCCTTGCCCATATCACCCAAGGAGCTTTGTTGAGCTGTTTAGAGAGTGAGATAGGATATACAAGTGATAAATTGCTTGAGGTCAGTGTCACGACATTGCCTCAGAACGAGCGAACCAAGCGGTGAACTTCTAGTCACGACCTTTTGCTGAGGCTTTTGATGCTGTGTCTGCCTTCGTGGCTCCTGTCGTAGGTCCTTGTGTGGTAGAGCTTACCGCCGGTCCAGCAGGTGCTGTCGATGTTGCCTTTGGAGTGCCAGATGAGGATTGAGAGCCTGTCTCCCCTGCAGTTGATGGAGGAGGAGTAGGAGCGGCTGTCGTGGAGGAGACCATGGAAGGGGCAGCAGGTTTCGAATTAGATGTATCTGTGCTTTCTGCTGAAAGGCAAAGACCGCATCTCTCAAGGGAGATCGCGGCACATAAGAGCATAATCCATCCCGCTGTGTTATGCAACTTCATGACTCCAAAAAATCTGCAGGTGCACTTGAAGAGCACGCTTGCTTGCTGGCAAATGAAGAGACAGATTACCGCAGATCAGGAACTGGTAAGCCGTCCGTTGCCCCTCACAGTTGACAACGCAGCTCTTCCTGATTGGCCAGAGCTCTTAGGAGCTAGGAAGCGGCGCCTTTGTTCTGCTAAGGAATAGAACGAAGGCGATACTGCTGGCGGCGCTTTGAACAGAAGATGAAAATGTATGTTGACAGGAAAGATCTTCACAAGGTTGGTGAGACTTTTTCTTGGTACGCTAACGGCTATATCTGCATCGGTTCTCAAGTACAACTGAGACAGAGCGAGAGACAGAGTGAAGGGAGGGAGAAAGAAGAGAGATAGGCGAAGAAAGAGAAAGACGGCCTTCGGAGTCTATTGCTTGCCGTTATCGGCCATCTGTCTGCAAATGTGGTGGCGATGGGGGAGGAGAAGTGGTCCTGAGACAACGATGCCAGTGCTTTTGACAGCCGATGATAGTCAGACTCTCATCAGTCACTATCGCCCTGCAAGCTCCATTCGGCAGCAATAGTGACCGGAGACAGTCACCAAATCCTGTAGCACCCGCAGCCAAGCCGCTTCCCCGGGTAACATCCGCCTACCCAGCGCGTGGAAGACAGCTCCCCACTGAAGAATCAAAGTGCGCCACCAGCGCCAGCGCCAGCGGATGCAAGTGATCATCTGCTGCTAGACGAGACAGTCTTTAGGAAGGCTCGTAAGTCCAAGAGTTTCACCTAACGGCCACTTGCCAGTTAAGCACTTTTTGCTTGTCAACCATCTCTTTTCGTCTGCTCACCCTCAACAACAGCCCTCTTGCTACCACCTTATATTAAGATGGTGCGGAGGGCACATCGTGACGTAGAAGTTAAGGTGCTTGACCATGTACCTTGGCCCATGACGAAGGAGATGTTAGTGGATGTCCTAGGACAAAGAGTATCGAACTTCAGCGATACCGTCATAGCAAGTCTGTGGGGAGGCGTAGGGACCGTGTCCCGCATTTTTATTGAGCTCAAGAACGAAAAGGACGAGTCAAATCGACGAGGAGAAAGGCGAGGAGTACGAGACTCTATTACGAAGAAGGAGGCCTGTCAAACATTGATAGTCAAGCATGTCGACGCACACTTTGGGAGCGACAAAAAGTCACGCACGAAAGTTCAAAGTTATAGGGTAGAAGGAACTTTCTATAGAGACTTTGCGCAACAGCTCAACGCCAGGCATATCCGCGTCCCAGAGCCAGTTCTTGTCGCCGATGATGTGCTGGGCAACGAGTTCTTCTTTATTCTTGAGGATCTTCTAGTTAGCTATCCGGTTCAGAAAGAAGATTTGACGTTTTTAGAGGCACAAGCTGTCGTCCGCTGGATGGCAAAGTTCCATGCCTTCTTTTGGGAGAGTGCGCAGTCTTCCCTTTCAACAGCGTTAGGAAAAGTCGGGAGCTACTGGGAGCTGGAAAAGCGCCAGCCAGAGTACCGTGACCTAGAGTATGAGTATCTCCAAGTGTATAAAAGAATGAGAAGGCGATATGGAAGCTCCTTTGCAGAGGAAAAAGGTACAACTCTATTGCTGAAGCTGCGCACTTCTCCTCTGGGTGAAACTCCTGTTTTTATCCTAATTCGTCTGGCTCCTGAATCTCTCGTCCTCTCTTTCGCTATTCCATCTCTTCAATGTCATCTTGTCGCTATGCTTCGTACGCAGGCATGTTCTGTTCTGACACCAGGAACGTTGAGCGTTACCAAAAGATGGCCATCTGCTGAAGCGGTATGATGCTTACACCCTCAACCCACAGGTATGGAGCAACTAGGAAAGCGACTGAAAGCCATCGCCAAGCCTGTCGATGCTATCTTGCGTGGTCATACTACCAAAAATTCCGAGGACGGCGGGACAAGCCCACCCGACTCGGTGCGGTATATGACAGTGGTTCATGGGGACGTCAAAGGGGCAAATATTTTGCTTCGAAGGACAGAGCAGGGAGCTGGAGAGAAGTCTTCGAGCTCGAATCAGTGGGAAGCTGCACTTTATGACTTTCAATGGTGTGGACGAGGATATGGCGTCGTGGACTTTGCCTACTTCATGTGCTCGTCAGTCAAGAGTCCTGCAGCTTGTGAACAAGAGCTTCTCACCTTATACTACGATGAGCTAGTCGAAGGTCTGGGTGAGGATCGTGTTCCTTCGTTGGAGGTCATGACGCGGCTTTATGAAATTGCCCTTATTGACTTTGTCCGCTTCCTTGTCTCCTGGGGCATGTGGGGCGATGAGAAATGGATTCTCCGAAGGACCAATGCGATCATGTCTGTACTTGATGGAGGAAGATTACTGACAGCTGAAGAGTACGCAGAGGCATTACATGCCTATTTGGACTCTGTTGGCTTCACAACATTTAGATAACCAACTGGGAGGTAGCTTCAGTGTATAAAGTTATTTATTGCTATTAGTCCATGTGGCTTTGTCGCCCCGGTGGTGGTGGGGACTTACGGTGAGGTACCAAGAGTGTTCTTTGTGACAGACAGACAGCAGATGAATATGGGGATTTATCTCCCTGTGACGGCCTAAGCTTGATGCCTGAAGCTTATGTAAGAGTTCTCATAAAAGAGGAGACTGAGCTCATAGAAGAGGGACAGGGACGTCTACCGAGAATGTGATGCATAAGGTCCCGTCAGACCACGTTTGCCACTCAACTAAAGGCAACCACACTAAGAGATATTTTGAAGGAAGAGGAAGGAGGGTATGGAGTCCCTAAGGTGGCGGTGTAAGTGAGCCTGCTCAAAGGCCCAAACGCGCTTACAATCACTGACAGAAAGAACTCCACAAAAAGTCCCTTCTCTGGGCGGCTACTTATCCACCAGTAGACCGTGATTCGGTGCAATCTCTGCGTTACGACACAACACTTCCACGTATCTAGCCTGTGCCAGCTTTTAGTTGATTATTCGGGACCTATCATGACTACCGCCCGCGACTACATGACTACCGTGCTCGTTAAGCTTCCAGACCTATTTTGCACCATGAAAATAAGGTGTAAATGGGAAGGGAGATAAGCCATTACCGTCCCGCATTCTTTTATGTAGTTGTCCCATCGAAGCGTCGTACCACGTCCAAGTGACAAAGTTGCTCCTGCTTGCTCTCGATTGCTTAAATGCTAAAGCTGCTTCCAACTACTTGGCGCCGCAGGACGGTCGTCTCTTGCTCTGTATTTGGTCTCCTCGTCCAGGAAATCTATTGTTGAAGACGCAGCTGTTGTTGACGATAAAAAGCTTCAGAAAGAACGGACTCTTCGGATGTCTGCATCAAGAAAAGCCTCTCAGATTGCTGTCGGTTAGCGGCTATGCGTGATCCAGCACGAAAGAGATCAGTAATACGTTATCAATTGATGATCTAGTGCCGTTAGCTCCTTCCAGAGGCTGTTATTTTGCTTGCCATCAGGATGAAGAGGCACAATAAAATCTCCGGATGAAGCAATAGAATGTCTCTGCTTATTACGGGCGGCTGGTTGAGAAGAGGCACAGAGACGGAGAGACGAGAGAGTTACGCCGCGTCAGAAGAGAGCAGGTGTCAGGTAGAACACAGTACAGGTTTATTTCGAGACTGTCTTTGGCCGTTCCCTTGACGGGGCTGCACGAAGAGCGGTGACATAGGGTGCTCGGAGGACTTCTGGCAGAGGACTGTAAGTGACGGATGGCATCTATTCTCCCTGAGGGCAGCTATACCACTACCATTTATGGCCTGATTAAGGACCAGCAATATGCAGAGGCTGCACGGATTCTTCAATGGGAATTGCAGAACTTCCCGAGAAGTCGTGCTGCTCTGTCTCTCCTCGGCTATTGCTTCTTCCACATGCATGACTTCAATAATGCAGCTCTAATCTATGAACAGCTTGTGAAGATTCATCCTGAGGTTGAGGAGTACAAGATCTATTATGCCCAAGCACTGTACAAGGCTGGCATGTTCCTTGAGGCTACAAAGGCATCACACAGGGTCGATACCCAGCAGTTTGGCCAGAGAGTCCTCGTCCTACAGGTTCCGCCTAATCTTTCCAGCCAGCCTGCCTTCCGTGCTACTCTGAGTTACAAGACTACCTTTCCTTCATGCTTAGTTTCTAGCGCTTGTTCTAAGTTTGTCTTTTTAGTCATTGTACTCATTCTCCTGCCTACGCCACAGTCTGCCATCAAGTACGAACAGGACGACTTGCCAGGAGCCAAAGCGTTGCTTGATCAATGCCTTCCTGATGACCCTGATACTGTCATCAACTACGCATGCGTTGCGTTCAAAGAGGTAAGCCAGGGGATGATGGGTTACGGACACTGTGGGTGTGCACGAGCGAAAGAGCCAGAGGCACCGGAAAGTATATCCATTTACCAGGATCAACCAACAAGTAAAACGGACAGTGAGGATAGTCTCAGCCAGTCACGCACAGAGAGAGAGAATGAGAGTATGTGTGCGAACGAGAGAGTCTTTGTGTTCATATTTGTGTGAGAGTGCAGGGATGAGAAAGCGAGAGAGGAGATAGAATGCGCGCCTATGCGTGTCTCTTTGATTGAGGGAAAGAGAGAGCCTATTCTAAGACAAGGGAAGGAAGATTATGGAAGGAAGCAGCAGCAAGGGGAGAGGGAGGGAAGATGCGATAACGGATGTAGACTAAGAGAGCATAACACAGTAGGGCATAACCTTTACTGATGCTGTCCGCTTCGTACTATTCAGGGGAAGTTTGATGACGCACGTCAGAAGTTTCAGGATGCAATGAACACGTTGGGACACAAAGCAGAGCTCTCTTACGCGATTGCCCTGTGCTACTATCAGCTGAAGCAGTATGGACCAGCGTTAAAGTGTATCGCTGAAATTATTGAGAGAGGGGTCAGAGAGCATCCAGAGCTGAGTGTGGGAAGCAACGCGGATGGCGTAGATGTAAGGA